>MU185288.1:62439-117526 GCA_016904865.1 Pissodes strobi | reverse complement strand
ATATATATATATATATATTTGCAATAGTATTTCTTGTTCTAATGTGGGATTCGTTATGAAGTGGTTCCTCTCTAGTTGCTGGTTCTTGTAGGGGGGTTAATAAATATGTTCTTATATTATAACGAGAGTCACCTACAAGAATAAAATATAATAATCAAATGAAACTTCTGAATCTTTAAATAGCTAAATGTTTTAAAAACAAATCTTTCACTTTAGAATTATATAATATGGATTTACTTGTTATATTGAGAAATAATAATTATTCCATAATGCATGCATGGCTTATGTATATTTTTTACCTAATAATACCGAATTAGGAAATCTGTTATTTGCAAATTCTTCCTTGATGCGGCTATTGTTAAATATTTTGATATCATGTGAAGATCCAGACCACCGTGAAACCACATACATAAGTTTAAGATCGGCACTAGCTGTGACCTGGACATTTATTGAGAAATATCCTTTTCGGTTTCTAAATATTTCTGCATCGTCTTCACCTAAAAAACAGAATTAATTAAACATTTCAGTTCAGTTTACTTTAATTACTGTTTTATGGTAGGTATATATTATGAAAAACGCAACACGTCACCACCCTTTGCAACATATTTATTTGAAATACTGTCCATCACGTTGCTCTGCTGAAGTGTAAATACTGCACGAGTGCACTGCAACATGCTGCGTAAGTGAGAATTAAAAATGTATTCTAGAGACAGAATTTTTACATGTGTGCCATAAATGACGCTACTCGTGGAAATCGGGCTTTTTCATAAAATTTTAAGTTGCTCTCATTGATTTATGCAGATGCTTGAGGTATTTTTATATCTGTGGTACAATCTAACCAAAGCTCTTCCAACTCGAACATTGATTCGAGATACAGTGGAATACTGTACCCCACCTAAGTCCCAAGACAAGAAAAATGACTTCCTGTGGCACAAAATCGTAAGAATACTAACAGCTGATTAATGGGAACCACGCTGTTGTTTCTAGAAAACAAAAATATAAGAACATTTTTTAATGTTATGTAATTTGCTGTTTTCACACTATAGGGCCAATGTCTTTATACATAAATTTAAAATTTCTAGTGCCGTTTGTTTAGTAATACGAAATCTTTGAAAAAGTAATAAATCTTGAAAGCTATTGAAATAATCTGCCCTTTCGTAAATTCGCCTAGGCATCGGTAATACTAAAACATCGAACAAGAAGACATTATTTAACATACATTTAAAAAAACTACATAAAACACTCCAAACCAAAGTCCGAAATATACTACCGCTACCGTTTCGTATTGTGAGGTTATCAACCAACATTAAACCAAAGAATATCTTCGGTATAACTCAGTTTTAGTTTTAAGTAACGCTTACCACTAAGTTTCACTCATGCAAATAAAATCGTATACTTAAGTAACTCTTAAATTTAAGGCTACCCTAAGTTTCACTAGTGCAAACGGCAAAAGACGTTGTCAGGTAACCTGTACGTTCCTCTACGGGTACCCTACCGTTATGGTCCATAAATGTAGCCAGCTGTGCAACGTCACACTCTGACATGCTAAAAATCTGGGGTAGACAAATGTTTTCTTAGGCGAGTAGCTGCAATGGCATTTGGATTGTTTGCGCCAGAAGCAGCAGCATTTTCTTTACACAAAATTTGGCCGGTGTTCTAATAAAATGTTTATATGTTCCTGTACAGGAGCGGACCCCGATATCAATTTTTGGGGGGACTCGCTTTTTAAGAGAAATAATTGGTAGCATCTGGGGGGCGCCTATGTGTTACAAACGTTTCAATACAAACATTTTATTCAAAAATGTCAGTAAAAACTTAAATACTAGATACTAGTATCACACAAATTAAATTTTACAGCTTCAAGTAATCACAAAACATAATAATACTCCCTCTTTAGTTTTATGTTAATATTTAAAAAAATAAAAATAACTGAATAAAATAATAAAAACAAGAAAAACACAAATAAAACAGTGCCGCCGAACCAGTGTTGCCACAGGTCCCGCTTAAAATGTCGGTAGAATGGAACTCTAAATATGGGTAGAATTGATAAAAAATCGGTATTTTTTTTAGTTACATAATTTTTAACGCTAATTTTTATTGTTATGTTTATTAGTATTTTACAATACTATAAATGTATTTATTAGCAAAAAATAGGAACATACCTATTACCTTGTTTGAGAAACAGTTTCCCAAATACGTACTATTTCAATTAACCCCATGTCGCGACGACTTTCGTGGGTCTGTATTCACGCCCAGCTGATATTCCCACTGTTGCCAGATTGGTTCTTTAATCCCTAACGTTTTCCAACTTTTAGATGTGTTTTTATAGTGGAAAATCCACAAGGAATTCGCTCTCTCTCTATCATCGACCGTTGACACATGAGCACCCTTGGAGAAAAACTCTGAGAAAACTCGCAAGAATTCCCCTTTTTGTGTTCCCGAAATATGGCTAATATAGTCTGTTAAATATCCCTAAACCTATATTATATTACCGATGACAATACAAAACCACAGCTTAGATTGTACTAAGCTGTCTATAATGTTGTTAAGTTTACACTTTCAAGGGGAGGGGGCACTACTTAAAGTATGTCCGATTTCGTTTAAAATTGGTATAAGGGGGTTTTTGGGGACAAGGAATATGAATTTTTTATCAGATTTTTAAAATTCAAAATGGCGGATTCGAAATGGCCGATTTGGGGTTAAATCTTGCAAGTCAATTTTAGCTGCATTATAGATTTATGGTCGTTTTTCCCATATATGAATCCCATATCCAGCAAAAGTCGCCTCAACGTACTACAGGTAAAATTCGGAAGATTTTTATCCTCGTTTCTGCAGGCAGTTAAATAAATACATAATTTCTTAATCGGGAGGTATTTTTTTATATGTACAATAAAACTAATAAAAATTATTATATTGAAAATTATTTAAAGTAGTTTACCACGACAAAAAAGTAGGTTTTATTCAAAAAATAATTACAGGTATCATTTTATTATATTATATAGAATTTATATACAATATATAAAAAAGTACGGTATTTTACAAAATTTTATTTGCTTTCACCTGTGGGTATGTCTGTCAGTCTGTCTGTAGGTCTGTCTGTAGTCATATCTTGCAAGCTGAATTAGAAGTACTTCTAAATGACTAAATATACGATTGACTTGAAATTTTGTACGCGTTTATATTACCGATGACAATACAAAACCACAGCTTAGATTATACTAAGCTGTCTATAATGTTGTTATGTTTACCCTTTCAAGGGGAGGGGAAGGGGCACTACTTCCGATGTCCGATTCCGTTTAAAAATTGGTATAAGGGGGTTTTTGGGGACAAGGAATATGAATTTTTTATCAGATTTTGAAAATTCAAAATGGCGGATTCGAAATGGCCGATTTGGGGTTAAATCTTGCAAGTCAATTTTAGCTGCATTCATTGATTCACGGTCGTTTTTCCCATATATGAATCCCATATCCAGCAAAAGTCGCCTCAACGTACAATTCGGAACATTTTTATCTTGGTTCACAGATGCCAAAATTTTGGCCAACGTTGGGGGTATGTTTTCATGAAATAAGTCATGCACCTTTCTTCTTATAAAACTTCTGGTTTCTTCATCATATTTGTTGTCACGACTATTTGACTTACTAACCTCTCGTTTTCTTCTTTTTGTTCCAGGTATAATGGGTCCAGCACTGGCTTCCTTCTTAATTGAAAAAAACTGTTTTCACACTAACACCAGTCATTTCAGCCACTTTGGTCACATTTTCTGTAACACTTCCACCACTTGTATTCATTACATAACTGAGCACATTCAAAATTAGGCGTTTGCTTTGGGTTTGAAGTAACATACCCTGGCGGAACTTTTGAAATGCGTGTACCTCTGCCATAATACTTTTCAAGACAATAATTGCAAAAATTGCTGAATGTCATTGTTTTATACCTAAAACGACTTTAAGAAAACCTCGCAAAGGAGGCCATGGTTGACGGAGCGGGGCATGTTAATAAAGTCGGAATTATACCCATTTGTTTAATATATTCCAAACAGCGGTGACAAACTTTTGAAAAAAAATGGTGTCCGATGATTATTCATTTTTTATATACTTAGTTACGTCGTGAAGTATCCGTCACTGTCAATCGAAAACATTGGTTTGCCAACTTGTTGTTGAGTCATTTTGAAAAGCTTTAAATAATGCCGAGAAAAGAATATAATAGGTATAATGAACAATCGCAGCTGAAAATTTTAAATATATTGGCTTTTTTTCCAACTGGAAAAGGAACAAGTCCGAAACGGAATCGCACTTCAAATTGAGAATGTGATACAGCGCCTACTACTACTACTAGTACTACTACTACTACGCCATACGTTTTTTCTCACCTGGATCACGTAAGTACAAATGGGTAGTGCCTTTTTACAAGCTATTATTTTTTAAAGTTTATGCTTTACAGATATGTTTGTTGACGTGTTTATTAATACTTTATTTTCAAATTATTTGCTCTTGGCGTTTAATAGTTGTTATTATTTTTTTATTAAGAAAAAACTTATTAAAACAGAACTAGAATTTTACGAAAGAAAATTAACTAAGGCAGATAACTATATTTATTTTATCATACTTACAGGTATAACAATCAGTAGACATAAAAAATGGTGCCTAAATAAAATCCAAGTGTGGTAATATTTTCAGAATTAGGAATTAGATAATTTACTATTTATCCTACCAAATATAGTGTACAGGCTGGAATTCGAGTTGTGTATGAGGATCTGCAAAACCGTAAGATATACATTCACGTCGGTCAAATTGGGGCAAAATTGCGCATTTAGGCGCCTAACAATATGCCGTTTTAAAATTCTGAGTATTTCCGGAAAAAACTGAAATTTTAAAAAACCGCTTTATTTTTTCCCTGTGTTTATTTAAACGGATTTATTTGCACTTTTGCGTTGGCACTTTTTCCGCTCTATCCGAATCCGATGGTGGTATCCAGCTTGAAATACGACGTTTCGTTTTCACGGGTTATCATCATTCTTTTGTTAAATACGCACCAAATTTTTTTTATCGGTTTTTCAGATGATATTCGGCGTTATTAATATAATATAGTATTTTTATTTTTTTTTTCTCTTTTTTATGATTTATTTTTCTTTGGCGTAATATCGAATAGTTTACGTTAATTAATTTTAATTAAAGTTCGTATTTAAAAAAAAAGTCGATGAGCGATATGGAATCTGACGTTTCGTCTTGAAGGGGTCATCAACTTTTTTTTAAATACGGACTTTAATTAAATTTAATTAGCCTAAACTATTCAAAATTACGCCAAAGCAAAATAAATAATTTACAAAAAAAGCAAAAAAAATAGAAAAAAAATTATGTGCCTTAGCTCTATAAGCACACAGGATTCTCATTTTACCCCGGCTACATGTCCTGAAAATTTCAGCTCTAGCTATACTGGAACATGCTTAATTAAAGTGGTGTTTCACTTTGGTATCCATTTCATTTGATTTTTTCATTTTTTCTGATTACTACCCTCGCTAAAGAAGTTTCACTTCAATAAAAAAAAATTAAGAATACATATTCATATTAAAAACGCCAATACGATCTGAAAAACGATAAAAAAATTAGTTCATATTTAATAAAAGAAAGTTGATGATGGCCCCTTGAAGACTAAACGTCGGGTTCCAAACTGAATACCACCGTTGGATAGAGCGGAAAAGTGGCAATGCAAAGTGCAATTCAATTTGAAATCCGTTTTTAAATAATCCCAGGAAAAAATAAAACGATTTTTCACAGTTTCTGTTTTTTCCGGATATCTTCGGAAATACTCGGGATTTTAATACTTTCTAAACGGCATATTTATTGTTAGGCACCTAAATGCGCAATTTTGCTCTAATTTGACCGACACTGTATCTCTTACGGTTTTCGAGATCCGCACATATAGACTCGAATTCGAGCCTACACCTACTATAAAATATAAATATGAATATATTAATTATTAATAATGCTTAACGATAAAAATACTTTTATAGATAATTATCAACGTTCCATAAGTTAGTAAAGGGGACCGAGTTGGCAACGATGCACAGTTGTTTCCCATATGAAAAGCATTGCCATAAGGCGCCACGCTAACTTTTAAGCGTGAACAGAACTATAGTGTTTGCATTGAAATAAACGCTTTCCCCTGAAACCAAGTCTGCAGTATGGCGGCGGCTACCCGAGCTCTTCACTGTAAATTATAGCAAGGTAACAGTGAGAAAAGTGAATGTTTGCAATCAGCAAAAAGCTTAAGTGTATTGAAAATTATTCAAACGTCAAGACTCAAAGTATAAAGAACTCCGTTCGTGATTTTGTCAAATAAAATAGACAATCCATAAATTCTAACTAGAATAATTACTTGTAGAGTCTATCGTACTAATCCATTTTAGTATATGTATTCATTTGAAGATGCTTGTTTTGGACCATTTATAGTTTTCAGTGTATGTATGGATGAGTGTATGTTTTAGTCTTTAAGAATGTTTTATTGTTATTTCCGCACAAACTGTGTAGGATTTATTTCATTGTTTTTTATAACGATTGCCTATTAATTATACTTTAGCATTTCAACTCAGTTGTTTTCATGCTTTAATTCTCTTAAAAAAAGAGATGAACTCGTAACGACCAACTGACCTGCTCTTTAAACACCTGCATAATTGGCAGTGCAATAAAATCCAAATACCATCAGGCAGTTGAGTAGTAGAGTATACTGCCCTAGTTAGTTAGAGGACCTTATATGCAGCAAGATCAGTTTTGAGAAAACTGAACCTGATACTAAAGTATTTTTTCGTAAAAAATAAATATTTGAAAGCTTTTTTAACTGAAAATGTTTTTTAAAGTAAAAAAAATCAGTTAGCGTCTTTTAACATTAAAAATTAAGATTTTTATTTTAAATAATAGAGAATTATGGCACTTTCCAAATACTGACTGGCACTATTACTAACTTTCCTGATTTTATTTGTGATCGTCAGTGTTTTCATGCAGAAAAATGATTTATGGCACGCATCGCATGGCCTAGTGTATTTCCTTATTTTTGTTTTCAATTTTCAACTCTAACCTCACTTTTTATGTGGTTTGTAGGTGTTATTTTTTTGGCTTTGTGTGATTTGATTTATCTGTATTATATTTAGAATTACACGGTTTCTTTTCTTGAATCTTAAATCATTTCACTACTCACCAAATAATGGAACGAATATTGGAAGTCCTTATTCTAGGAGGGGCCAATGACGAGGACATCGAGTACGCGATTTTAAATAATGTGTTAATTAACAGGGACAATGTACAGAATCCAAATATCCAAGATCATTTTAATTTAGACAATTTTTCTGATGAAGATGTGAAAGACAGAATAGACCACGAATAGCTAACATTTTAGGTATACCAGAGGAAGTAACAATAGAGCAAAGGGTAAAAGTGAATAGTAAGTAGTCTCTACCTATAGCAAAAATACCTTTTAATAATCTTGCAATTTGTATTTCTTAATTCAGATGTAAAGGCACTATGCATTCTTCTAAGAAGAGTTGCTAATCCCAACAGATTGAGAGATATTGCTCCAATGTTCAATTTATCCCCACAATCACTCTCAGAAATCATCAGAACAACAATGGACATTATAATTGCCCAAAGTGGAAGACTTTTGGAAAAGTTACAGCAATTGCAGTGGTTAAATAGAAACAAAATGATGTATTACTGCCAAGTAAGTAGGTACCTACCTAGTAAGATATTTTTGTAAGTTGTTGTCAATAAATTTTTTATCACTTTTAGGCCGTTTATGCAAAAGGTGGCATAGAAAACTGTTGGGGATTTATCGACGGTACAGCTCGACAGATATGTCGCCCTTCAATTGATCAGGAAAACTATTATTCCGGGCATAAGAGGTTTCATTGTCTAAAGTACCAATCTGTGCTTACTCCAGATGGTATAATCGTAAACCTAAAAGGTGCTTATCCTGGCAGGTGGCATGATGCGGGGATATTCAGAGAGGCCTTACTCTACACTGAGCTTGAGGAAGTTGCTGTTTTTGGTCGTAATGAAAAGTACTGTTTGTATGGAGATCAGGCATATGGGTTAAGAGAACTGCTACTTACTTCTTTTCAAGGCCGATCTGAGGACTTAGAGCCACATCAGCAGCAGTTTAACCAATCAATGAAAAATCTGAGAGTCTCAGTTGAATGGGGCTTTCAAAAAGTGGTTTAACAGTTTGCTTTCATCGAATTTAGAAAAAACCAAAAGCTCCTCATGCAACTGTACAAGATAGCAGTTCTCTTAACAAATTGCTATACTTGTCTCTATGGCAGTCAAACAGCCAACTACTTTGATATAACATAACATACTTTGATATTGTACCTCCTACCTTGGAGGAATATTTTGGTATTCAATAAATACTACTTATTTTACCTCATTGTAGATGGGCCATCAGCCATTAATTGCTGGAACAAATAAGGTTCCATGTTTCCTAAAAGACAATTATTTATTTCATGTTGATTTTCATAGAACGGAGTTTGATATAGCCTCTCCTCTTTAGTAGATATCCTTCAGTAATTAATCGATTCAATTTGGAAATGATTGTGCGACAGGGTAGTTTTGTAGGTCCTTTCTTTTTGATCATAGTGCTTACGTTTTGCATTGCTTTTGATTGTATTTTTCTATAGATAATTACAGACTTGTGATCATAATTTATGTTTTATTAATACTGTTACATTTAATGGGGTAATCCCATCAATAAATAAATAAAATAGATTACTATAAGATAATTGCAATTAAAAAAAAAAACAAAAGCACAAGAATAAAAATCAAAATTATCCAAAAAATATTTTAAAAAATATGCAATAATTATAGTCATATTTGTATGTTGCTATTGTGTAAGTTAATTTTTTAATATATAAACAAATAAATGATCATTTTAGTGTTTCTGTTACCGGGTGAGATTAACGTAAAGTTAAATAAAATATTATTTATTGACTAAGGTAATGAATATTTTTACTAATAAATAATAAGAACATAAAGGTAACTAATAAATTATAAAAATTAGTACATATTGACCATATTACCTGCGGCCACTATGACATATTATTATTATTTTTACAATACATGTTATAATACATATACAAACTGACAACAAAACAGCAACATATGTTATTGTCAATGTTAATACATAATCGGAGACCAAATAAAAAAAAATCATTGCCTCTATAATAATTGATCAATTAATTTTTGTTGAGATACCATAATCTGGTTGGCTAGTCTCTTTTCCTCTACCTCGACGTCGGCCCTCTTTTTATCAATTTCGATCTTTTTCATGATTTCTTCATGATGAAAATTAATGTCCTTTTCTTTAAGGCGTATCTCCTTTTCTTTGAGCAATAACTTCCTTTCTTCTAGAGAAATTCTGCGTTCCTCCAGTTCCAGTTCTTTTCATTTTATTTTATTTTCCCCCTCGTTTTTCTCGCCGAGATAAGAAAGAGTTTTTAAAGGCTCTCCTCTTTTTTTCTGTTCCTACTCGGTACTAAAAGATTTATAGTTCATTGTTACAAATAAACAAATTAATATAATTCACACAATATAGACTACTCGCTACTTGCTGTTTGTTTAAGGGACACTACTTTCATGTTCAAATAAATACCTTCCAAATAATTACTAAGGTTATGGTCATTGCAACAATCGTTATGGTAAATATTTGTAGAGTAGTCTTTCTAACACCCATTGGAGAATGACAGTACATAGCCGAATAATACTAACTTACAGTAAGTAGCACCTTTAAACCAAGATATTTGAAACTAATAAGAAAAAAACATCTACCTACCTAATACTTTCTTTGCACTCGATACAGTGTTTTGATTACGAATATTTGAAGATGAGGTAGGGGCTTGAGTATGAGTTGAGGTAAGGGGTTGAGATATGTCCTCTGTAACCAAAAGATAAATATTGTACCAATCAATAATCAGAACTTACCCAATATTTAAGTTTAGAACTCGAAGCTATACATATACTTCTTCAATGTAAGAATAATAGATAAAAATTACTATACAAGTTTGAGAGATACAGAGAGTGAGGTGGAATTACAACTTCTGAACTCATACATACAAAAGAGGTGCCAGACTCTGAATATTAAAGTGGTGAAAGAGAAATGTTATACTAATAATTAATTAGAACTTAACAAATATCTAAGTTATTTACGGAGGAAAGTTTTTAATTATCGCCTTAGTAGAGCCAAGAGAATAATTGAGAATGCTTTTGGATTGTTAGTGGCGAAATGGCAAATATTTCGAAAACCAATTTTAGCTAGTGCGAATACAGTACGAAAAATTATTCAAGCTTGTGTTTGTCTACATAATTTTCTACTTATGCAAAGTCGTGAAAATGAAAACTTTATTAATCATGAGGGGTTGAACATCAGGATGAACGAATTAATTCCAACAACTGATGGCTTAAGAGATATGGCAAGGGCTGGAACCAATACGTATGCAAGAAGTGTTGCAAATTTTAGAGAATTATTTACAAATTATTTCTGTGGTCCTGGAGCAGTGGACTGGCAGTGGCAAAAGGCTATGAATAATGATTTTTAACAATAAAATATGGTTTCTACCCATGTTAACTTACAGCATTTTGTTTTTTTATGCTATAATACGAACATTTCTATAGGTCAAAACTTTCCTGTAAAATGCATTCCCTTAAACCACATATAATTCATTATTAAGAAAAGACACAAATAAAAAATATTAAGTGGTATTTAGTCTTCCTTCAGTTTCATAAACCATTTGCATAATATTTAATTCGAGCTCGCACCTTTCTCGGTATGGCAGCCTTCTTAATGATTCCTCTAGTCGCAACAAAAATCCATTTATTCCGTCTAGGCTTTCTGGAGCAGATAGTGCATCCAAAATGCCTTTTTCAATTTCTTTCCTTAAAGAGACAAATTTATTACATAAGCTAAAGTGCTTAACTTGGTTCTCAGTTGAAAAGAAATATATTTACTTAATGACAAACGTCACAATTACTTATGAAATAAATATTGTTCTTAATACAAATAATAAGGAAAATAAAATATTTTCTTTAGTTTATGATTTTTATGATGATTTTAAAAACCATTACTTACTTCTTTTCGCTTTCGGAGTATGGTAGCTGGAAGTTGAAGCACCACTTTATGATACAGGACTATCTTCCCTTGAAGTTGAAGCTATCGAGACTGAGCACACGGTCCTAAAAAATTAATATGCAATATTTTTTTTTCGAATTTTTGGTTTCTATATATTACTTACGATTGCAAATTTATATCATCATCAGAGGATGCTTCAGCTTCAGAGCCACTAGGTTTGTAAGCTGTAACTTTTCTCCTTGCCCTAATATACCTATCTCTCAAATATTTCCATTTTTTTTGGGAGATCTTCAGCATTTACTTCTCCAAATAAATTTGCTATTTCAGCCCATTAGATGTTTTTTTTTTTGAACTTGTCCGTTCTTGAATTGGTAGGCTACTATTGTACAAAGCGGGTCTATCTTGCACATATTTAATTAGTTGTTCTTCAAAAGAAACTATATTTGATTGTCTCCAATTCTAACATTTGTAACTTTATCAAGTGAAAAAAAATTTGTGAGTACACGTTACCTAGATAAAGTAAAATCTCCTACCAATTTGTCAAGACCTTTCTTTAGTCCTCAATTAAATCATGTTGGCTCTCAACATAAATCTCTTTTAAGCACAAGTGTTCTAAAAGGTTTTCACATTGGAAGCTTAGTAAAAAGCCACAATAGCCACATTTGTACAGCTAAAACAAAAATATGATCAATCATTTCCAATGTGATAAACGTACTCATTGAATTTTTAATAATAACCTAACATTACTATACCTCTTGATTCTTATATTTTGAATATTAGTTTACCTAATAGAACTGATTTGCATTTACTTAAATAGATAATTACCTCGTCCATCGTAGCAAAAGCAAGTGCTGCTAACAAGTATTTATTTAAAAATTAGCGCAAAGAAAACAACAGTAAAAATCAAAAAAAAAATCAGAAAAATTAATTTCGTCACGTTTTTAAGACCTTTAAGCTTAAATTAACAATAATTGTAAATGTACAAAGAAATATTTAGGTTTATACAAACATTTTGTTGGCAAGGGAATGTGGGCAACGGAATTAAAATAGACGGTGCCACAGTTTTAACTCCAGTTTTCAGTGTTTCTTCAAAAAATGCCTGTACTTAATGTAAACACAAACTAAATATACGCCAAACTAGTACGCAAAATGTTGAATCCAATCCAACTTTCGGCGTATACGCAGCGCAGTTTTTGACAGCGCAACAAGACCTCCACCGCGTAAGTCACGTGATGCCTGCAACCAACCACGATACAGAACGCCGATACGTTGACGTACTGATACGCACATGAGGCCTCACCATTATATTCTAAATGAGCGGTTTCAGCCTTTCTTTTATGTACATTCCAATTTTGACAAGGTTCGCAATTATCTGATGGAGATTTTTTATGCTCAGGGTTATGCAGTAAAAACTTCACAATCCTCACGTCCAAAATTTGTAAATGAGATTTTCATTTCACTTAGTACCGAGCGATAAATGGCGTAGGAACAGAAGCTTTCCGTATGCTTTTTATTATAATGAGAGTGCACTATCTTGGTACTTACATCGCTAGGAAGGCACCTTCTATTTGACGCATGTTCGCGGCGGTAATGCGACACTGTTGGACCAAACCTTTCAATATGTGCATTAATTGTATCTCTGTTAATTTTCCTGGAATTTGGATGTCTTCCACTATTATCTTGCCTGGGGATATTTTTGTAAGGTCGTCTGCCAAAACATTATATATAACGATTGTAAGAATGAGAACTAACTTTTGCTTTTATATAATTTTTCAAGTTATATGTTTTTGCTGAGCATCAGCGTAGAGTATTAGAGGACTGTAGTTAATCGGGAAAACTGAGACCTTACCGGTTGGCTTCAATTGTTCGATGCACTCACTGAAGGTAGTGATTGGCACAAAAATTTAACTTTTGGTAACGTATGAATTTATGCGGCAATGCGAACAGTACCGAGAGCGCGCTCGATCGATATATCGGTGCGGTCTGATTTTTTGGACCCATGCCCATGAACGACCATCGCACTAGTCGCTACGAAACGCACACGCGTGTAAAGCTCTCAGATTTTCTGCATGTACACGGAAAAACGTTTGACCACAAGAGAAAATAAAATCTTGAAAAACCATAATGATGAAGCATTAATCTCGAATAAGGCAAGAAATAGAGTAATTATAATTTAGATAAATTGAATTTTATGATTAAACGAATTTATATATGTATCTTAATCTAAAGGAAATATAATATTTAAAAAAATACATTTAAGACTATAAGACAGAAAGAAGAAATATGTTTAAGAGTGGACGAAACATTCCGCCTACCAAAAATGCTATGCATTTTTCGGGTTAATCAGAAACTGGTACAGGGCACAGCTTAACCAACGGACGTTTGAGCAAACCGTTCACAGTCTGTACTGAGGCGACTCTAACAATCCTATCCAACCCTGTGTATACCTTGGTCACACGACCCATATGCCAATGCACAGGGGGCGCTAATTCATTCTTTATTAAAACCAGCGTTCCTACTTCTAGTGGAGTGGACACTTTGTGCCACTTAGCTCGCTGGTGCAAAGTGTGCAAATACTCCTTAGACCATTTTGACCAAAAGTCTTGATGAATCCTTTGTATCAATTGCCAGCGATCCAAACGTGAAAGAGGAACAGAAGTGACGTCAGCCTTTGGAGGGGCTGCTAAGGGTGCCATGGTCAAAAAATTACCGGGAGTGAGCGCGGTCAAATCATGAGGATCGTTACTAATTGGAGTGAGTGGTCTTGAATTTAACATGGCTTAAATTTGAATAAATGTGGTATTCAATCCTTCATAGGTTAATATTTGGGTGCCAATGACTCTATACAAGTGAGTTTTGACCGATTTAACCCCCGCTTCCCACAAGCCTCCAAAATGAGGAGCTGAGGGGGATTAAAATGCCAAGCAATAGCTTCTTGACATGCAGCATTTTTTACCAAATCAACCAATTGCTTACTGGCACTTACAAAATTAGTACCACAATCGCTGTACAAGTGTTGACAGCGACCACGTCGGGCGATAAACCTACGTAAAGCAGCCAAAAATGCATCTGCTGACAAATCGGATACAAGTTCCAAGTGAAGAGCCTTGATGAAAAAGCAAACAAACAAGCAGAGATATGCCTTGGTAGATTTGGCTCCGCGTAATTTCGCCATTGTAACATTAAAGGGTCCTGCAAAGTCAACCCTTGTATGCAAAAAGGGTTTAACTTGGGCCAAACGTGACAAAGGCAGGTCACCCATCAGAGGAGGTTGAATAGCTTGTGGTTTTGTTTTCCAGCAAGTGATACACTTACTAATAATGTGGCGAATAACTCGCTTTGAAGACAATAACCAAAACTGTTGAGACATTAAGAACTGAACAGTTTGAATGCCTGCGTGGAAATACTTAAGGTGGTAAAATTCGACAATTATATTAGTAAGGTGATGCTTACTAGGCAAAATAATGGGAAATTTACGATCGAACGAAATGGGTGCATGGCGAATCCTACCTCCAACTCTGAGGATACCCTTTTCGTCAAGAAATGGGGTGAGATTTCTTAAATATTTTGGGCAAGCCTTTCCTCCTTTTATATTGGAAATCTCAGTTGAAAAAACTGAAGACTGCACATGTTTTATTAAAATCAAGCTAGCTTCATGCATTTCAAGGGGGGTCAAGGGGGTAAGTATTGTATTGTCGAATTGACGAATGTTGTGAAGAAAGCGTAAGATATATGACAAAACACGCTGTAAACGACTAAATGAAGAAAGAGTAGTCGAAGTAGCTGTCAGAGTGATAATGCGTTCCTCCTTTAACGCTTCAGTCGAAGGGGGTACTGCAAGAGTATTGTTCCATGGACGAGACGAATCCTTCAAAAACTTTGGACCAGTCCACCATAGAGGATGTTCCAACAATTCCGAGGCAAGGAGACCTCTAGAGCCAATGTCAGCTTGATTCTCTGCAGACAATACATGGTGCCAACATGAAGGAACCACCCTTTCCTGAATAAAACTGACTCTATGGCTAACAAACGTCTTCCACCTGTGTGGAGAGGACTTTATCCAGGAGAGTGCGATAGTGGAGTCGGACCACGCAAATATAGGAGTTTTGAAGGGAAGTTTGGTTTCATACACCCTACAGAGAAATTGCACTAATCGAGCCAAAAGAACGGCAGCACAGAGTTCCAGCCGGGGAATAGATAAAACCTTGAGTGGGGCAACCTTTGATTTGCCGCAAACAAAATGTGTGGTTACATCACCCTTTTTGTGAAGAAAAATGAAATGTATGACTGCTGCATAGCCCCTTTCAGAACTGTCACAAAAAGCATGCATTTCACAGGAAATGACATCATCAGGAATGAGTAAACGAGGGAGCTTACACGAAGATAAGCAGGAAATTTCGGAGGTGTACTTATTCCAAACTCGGACAATATCATTGGGAGGTGTTTGATCCCACTCAAGCTTCAAAGGCCAGAGTTTTTGAATGAGATGTTTTATGAACAATGTGATAGGTGAGAAAATACCAAGAGGATCAAAGATTTTTGCCATGTTAGACAACAAATTGCGTTTTGTGCATGCGGTTTCAATGGGCTTTACGGAAAATGAAAAGCAATCAGAATTAGGTAACCACTGCAAACCCAGAATTTTGAGGGGCGAATCAAGGTCAGGGTTTAACGAAATATTCTCATTGGAAAGGTGAGAGCTGGGGAGATCAGCCAATAAACGAGGATCATTGCTGCACCATTTTCGCGACTCAAACCCTCCTTTTTTTAGCATTGAGATTAAATCTTGTTGGAGCACTTTTGTTTCAGATTCGAGGAAGCTCCGGACAGGATATCATCCACATAGGAATTTTCCAGTATAACAGAAGCGGCAAGAGGATAATTTGGCTTCTCGATTTCAGCTAACGTCATAAGAGACTTTATGGCTAAATATAGACCACTGGTTAAACCATAAGTTACTGTTAAAAGTCTGTACTCAAACAGGTGTATCCTGGGAGAAACGCCACACAATTCGTTGATAATCAGTGTGAGGAGGAAAAATTCTAATTTGACGAAACATTTGTCGAATATCGGTAGAGAGAACTATGCGGTGTTGCCTAAACAACAGCAATAAGCCAGCAATGTCACTTTGAAGCTTTGGTCCAGGCATAAGACACTCATTCAAAGATGTTTGACCGGGCAACTTCGCGGATCCGTTAAAAACCACTCGTAACTTAACGGTAGCACCAGTTAATTTTTGAACACAATGATGAGGGATATAATAAGTTTTTGTTGTCCAAGAAGCATTAGGTGGAACAAGTTCCATATCATGAGAATCTAGATAATCTTGCATAAGAGCAGAATATTCCTTATATAAAGAAGGATTTTTCAACAGACGTCGCTCCAAAGAATAGAAGTTTTTCACTGCAAGACCTTTGCTTTCCCGGAAAATTGCTTCAGCATCGCGAAATGTGAGTGTAACAATGAATCGACCACTTTCATCTCTTGAAGTTGTTTTTAAAAATATTGACTCGCAACGATCATCTTCGAGGGACATCGTCTCGACATAAGGAACCTCCTCAACCTCCCAAAAACTTTGCAACACATTTTCAAGTGACGAGGGTTCGATGCATAAAAAAGTTTGAGAAGTAAGGGGTGGATTTATAGAGGTGTGAGTTTTTCCCATAAGGACAAACCCAAAAACAGTGTTTATTGCGACTGGGGCATTACCATCGCCCATCAAGCAACCATTTGCCAGGATATGTGGAAATAGATCAGCACCTAACAAAAGATCAACCGGACCTGGTTGGTTAAAACCTGGATCGGCCAGGATACAATTAGCAATATGTGACCACTTCGCTGTAGGTATGGGAAATGAAGGCAAGTGACCACAAATATAATATTTAAAAAAAATACATTTAAGACTATAAGACAGAAACAAGAAATATGTTTAAGAGTGGACGAAACAACGATATCATTATTTTTCGTGAATCCAAGGGTGGTTAGATAACATGTTTTACATACCTCATGTTGTGTGCCATTTTGATCTTTTAAAAAATATTTAAAGGTGTATACCCTTGAAGAATTGTCCCGGGCAGTCTTTCTTTCCAAGATAAATTCCAAAATTGTTTGTTTAAATCATGTCTTCGTTCCTCAGTGAAATGTGTAGTACATTTTCTTTTACAAGACTCGTTGCAGAGTCTATGAACAGGCTGAAAATCTCTTAGTTTCTTTTGTTTTTTGTCAAGTTTTTCAATCGTGGATAATGTAGCCTTCTTTTTTTGCGTCATTGATATTTCCTAAATCCTCTATACTGATTCTGTTTTCTGGCCTTTGAATATAATCTTCTCCAGTTGTCACCCTTTCTTGACCTTCCGTATGGCTTTCCTTATCTGCATTATTTGTTTTTGCTTTATATTGGGGACTTTCGTTTGACGCTTCATTTTCGTTTGAATTTTCAGTCTCTAAGTTATTTTCTGTTCTGTTCCTAAAATATATGTAAAATGCTGTATTTGTGACGTTAGACCCCTAAAACTCATTTCAGCTCTCAACTAGGTTATAAAAAATTTAATATATTTACCAATTTTAACTTTTTTATTTAATATTACGTCAGGAATCTCCGAAATTTTACTTAATTCATCTAGTTCTTTTATCTCATTCTTACAAGAGGCTTGATTATTAAAGTTTCCAGAACGACAAGGTTTTTGAAAACATGTCTGAGAGATAATATTGATATTATTTTTGATCGTACTTGTTTCCGAATTTTTGTTTAGTTCTAAAATGAGAGATAGAGAAATTATTATTTTTTACATTTCCAAAAACACCTACAGGCACAATAAAAATATCGGGACCTCAACAATTTGGACCTAAAACGAACAAATTAAGTAATTTACAAAATACAATATAAAACGGCTAACACACGCAGCCCGAACATATTATATAACCCTAGCACACTGAAATCGTTTATTACCTAGCAAAAACAAAACTAAGAGATAATAAATATCCAAACCTAATTGAAATAAAAAACTAAGAACATCAGTAAATTTGTGAATCGATCATAATGGTGAGTCTATAAATCCACCTTAAAATGTCATAACCTAATTTAAGGGTCAAAAGTCTGATTAAAAACTTTGGTTAGAGATGTAACTTTGTAACTTTTTATAAATACGTATGAAATTTAAGTTTATACTTGCTTTCTGTATTTGCGCGCATACGATATTTCTTAATTAAATTTTTCTTAATTTATATAAAGGTGGCGAAATACCTACTTAAATACTTTTGAACCAATGTGTTACTAATTTTTACTTACCTGATATGCTTTTGTTTTTTGACGCAAGAGCTAACAACTTTTCTGTACGTGAAAGATACGCCATGGTCCAAAAATGTGGGCTACGTTTTTAGTTTTTGAAAATGAACACAGCTTTTTTCATTAAACAAATCAAAATCTGGGGAATTATAAACACTAGGTACTTAACATTACGCACTTAACGTATTATTCGACTAACGACATGCCAATGAGCTCTTTTAAATAAGGATATTTTTACGCAACGAAAGCGGTGCATTAAAACACCTTATCTACATGTTGATTATTATCAGTATCTTCGTGATCTCTAAATAATCTTCTTACAACATGTGCTTCAGGCGCGATTGTTAAGTTTTTGCATTCACTCGGACTTGGCTCAACATTTAAGAAAATGTCTACTTGGCGTTCATATCTTAAACCTTCATTGTTTGTTATAACTTTAGCTTTTTGACCTGATCTTTATTTTTTCTCCTATATCCTTGTCATTCATTGATTTTTTTTCTTTTAGCTGTCGTTCATTTTTTCCGTTTCGTTCAATTTAACTTCTTGTTTTGCGGCATTCTTTTATTTCTTCTTCCAACTTTTTCCAGTCCAATTTTTCCATTTTTTGCTATCTTTTTTTTTCTTTCTGTAGTCTTGGGCCAAAGTACGAAGTCACAAATATTTTTTTATTAATTTTTCTGTCTTCTCTTCTAGTAAACTTTTAGTGTGTATTTTATTTTGGTCCGTTTCGATACTTTCTTTTCTCAAATCTTGATATTCTGGAATAAAAATACCCCTGGTATATTTTCCGTATTTTTTGAATGCGTATTAAAATTTACTTTATTGGTCAGAGGATTTTTAGGAATGAGTATTATGTTAGTCTCTGCGATTTCTTCAGATTCTGTGATGTCTGTTGCAGTATTAGCAATAGCTACTTCTTCAGCTTTGCAATTTCTTCCCGTCCTATATTAGTATAAGTTTCTGAATGTTTTTGAGTATGTTGTCTTCGAAAATAATATCGATGTTGTCTGTTTCAGGATTTGTTGACATATTATCATGGGATTTTTTAAATGATCTCTAAATTTTATATAATAATAGAAATTCATCATTGCCGTCAATGTCAAAGTTTTCAATGCATTTGAAAAGGCTTATTTTCTCTTCCCCAACGATAATCTTAAATTGTTCATAAGAAATTCGTATAGTCAATATCTGAAGCATCCCATGGATCCAACCCACTAGCTCTAAATCCATATTTTATGGTAGCAGCTTTAGTGTTTTCTTCGATAACATTTTTCAGGCGCTCTGAACGTTACAATGATGTTTAATTTTGTTTGCCCAGGGTCTATTTCGTACACATTTCTTGCCCTCGAGGAGCAACAATTTTAAATTTTAAAATTTTGAGTACAGAGAAAAAACATGTCTCATCCCCATTGAATATTCTGGTGGGATCTTTCAAAATATAATCCAGATCTTTGATTTTCAAATATTCTTCTACCAAAGTAAACCACTTGCGTATATCTAGTTCTGACACTACAGATTTGGTTGACGTTACTGCTTCTGGTGTTCGATGAGTCAGAATTGGATGTCCCTTGAGAAAAGCTCGATACCAACCGTCTCAGGGTAGATTATTCTCAAATGGATTTTTCCGTGGATTTGGGTCTAAAAATGCTTTAACGGAATCCTGAATATTAAGCTTTCTGACTGGAAAACCTTTTTTATAACTTGTCAAGATCCATTCTCCCAAAGTGTTTTCCTCTACGCTCATAAGAACAATATTAGGCCCCAAAGTAGTTTTGTTCATAAACTTGTTACTTGTCCTGAATTGTAGTGTTTGACGAGGCACATTGAATGTTTCCGACGCTTTTCTTTGTGACATTCCATTTTCAAGAGCCTTTAGTGCCGACCTTGAGAATTATCATCACTTATAGCATACTCGATCTTAGCAAATTTTCTGTATGTGTCAATAAAATCGTTAGAGTAGGAAGCAGGACTCCACACAACTGCCAATAACTTTTGGAGGATATGAAATCACACAACGTGAAGAGAGATGGACTCGGCAGTGTTGCCGCTACACTTTAAAATAGTTGTCAAACGAACTTCTTGCAGCAAATATTTGAAAACAGTAAAATACTACTGCTATGTCAATCACTGTATGGTGGCCAATCACTGTATAGTTTACCCTATACACGACAAGATCTATAAAAAAATGCTATAAGGTAAGAGAATTTACTTGTATGGTGGCCAATCACTGTATAGTTTACCCTATACCCGACAAGATCTATAAAAAATGCTATAAGGTAAGATAATTTACTTATTAACTTATTATAAAATATGTTTGTGTTTTAGGCATGCATGTTGCCCATGTATATAAAATTTATTTTCTAAATTCATTATAGGACAAATTTTGCTGGCACCTAATCCTATTAATTACTTTTAAAACATTTGCAAAGGTGTATTTTTTAACAAACAAGTATTCTGCCTTGCCGATCCAAAAGGTCCGTTATTACAAAATGTGAGTTATCATATTGTAATAAATATTAGTAGAAGGGGCTGTTGTTACTCCAAAAATTCATTACTGAATACTATTTAATATTTATAATTCAGGGTTTGAAGCAATTGTGATTATTGAATTAAGATTCCCTCGCCTGTAAGACGAATATTTTTTGTTGCTTATGGGTTTTTTTTAACAACACCTATAATAGACCTACAGGAAAATAAAATAGCTGTTGATAAATATGTTTATTTACTAATTTCGTACAGTAACCAAAGACATATAAAATATGTTTTTGATAGTAATATCAATAGGATTTTCAAATGAAAGATTCACAGGTGGTTATTATTATTTAGTATTTTTATATATCTAGGCACGTACGTAACAGATGGATCTTATTGCATATAAATTGCATTTTTCAAATAATTGTGTTTTTTAGATCTTACAAATCTAAGCGGTGTCGTGTATCCGTAAAGTTTGTTGCAGGGAAGTTTGTAGTAATAAATGGCCATCATAATCATCCAAGAGTAGAAGATAATATTAGCTCAATGAACTTTAAGAAGCAGTTAAGAGAAGCATGTGTTGGAGAAAGGGGCACTTTAAACAATATTTATGACAGAATTGCTACAAGGTAAGCAAATATTAAATTTAAAAATGAATTTGATTATAATTATTAATCACATTTGCATAATGCATTTTGGTCATAGAAAAAGTATAGTGTTTTACTTGTCGAAACATATAGTCCTACGGCCCACGTACATTTATGCAACGATTTCAGGAAGTTTCGTTATATCAACATTCAATTGTACCCCTATCATGTAGTTACGTATGAGGTGTCAGCTGGCTAGGCACGGTGGGGGTGGCCGTGAGAGGTTTGAAAATATAGAAAAAAAATTATGACCTGAAATAATTTCCGGAAATACGAAACTTTTATGCGGAAAAGGTTATGTTAAATAATGAACATTGGACATTGTCAGCTGGTCGAGGGCGGGCGGTGGATTAATTGTCAGCTTGGTCAAAAATGCGAATCATAGAAACGATATCAGAAATGATGAAACTTTGGTGAATGCTAATATTTATAGTGAGATCAGTTGCATGTATGTGGGTGGAAAAGTTGTCAGCTGATGCAGTTAAGCGCAATGCCTTTCGGCGGACCTTTATCGCCCAGCTGACAACTTTTCCACCCACATACATGCAACTGACAATTTTAATCGTAAATCTCACTATATATATATTAGCATCTGCCCAAATTTCAAAATTCTTGGTATCGTTCTTGATAATGTGTAACGTTTAAATTATGCGTGGAGCACTCGCAGGATGAGAAGTTAAATCAATATTAATCTGATTGGATTTACAATTAATTATTGCCCAATACACAATTCTGTGTCATTAATAATTCAATATTGCTTTAAATTATTAATTAAAATTTTTAGTTATGCAAAATTATATTATTTATTTATATAAAGATATGAAATTATGAATGTATTATTCTATCCAGTAAAATAATAATATATAATTTGGGCAAAAGGCTCTTTCCATATGTTGACAAAAATTGTTTTCTAACCGCACCCCTATTACCTAAATAATTTACGTGTCAATTAAGATTTCCAAAAATATCGGCTTAATAAAGTGAACTAAAAACGTTAACGATGTATAAATCATCATAGAAAATAGAAACCCAGGTATATTTTTCATATTTTTCATAAATGTAAAAAAAAACAGGTATTTATTTATATAAGTACTTCGTATTGTATACTACGGGTTACACAGGGCCGGGCGCAGAGATGTGGGGGCAAAGAAAAAAGTGGAGGCCCTTTCAATTAGTAAATATATATTGATAATTTTATTTTTCCATTTGAAAAACAAATTTCCACTATTAGAATGCATATTTTTTGTCATTTTTTGAAAATCATTATTGCAGTTGATATATATAAATAATATTATTGTTATAGAATTTTTGAATCCAAGATTCAATAGTTTTTTATAGAAAATTTTATGTTCTTCCTTTTCAAGGTAAGGTATCATGGATTCCAAATGTTTTTGCTTGTTTTCGCTTATTTTGTTGTGATTTGGAATCATATTTATGTTTATGCCTTGTAGATCACATGATTTTTTGTCCTTTTTTAGAATATTGGTACTTTTCCATGGAGCTACATTGCTAAATCTTTCTTTTGAATATAAAACGCCGGGGCAGTTCCTCTCAAATTTTAAATGGACTACCTTACTTATGTTGACATTCTTTAAGTTTAAAATCGAATCGGCAGCAGCTTGTATGTCAAAAAATTTATTATCGGTCATGTCTATCACTTGAAAGCGTCCTGTCTGTGTGCTAGATGTTATAACATCGTGGAGGTCATCTGGCACCATTGCTTTTGTTTTCCTCTTCCGTTTCTCGATAAGGGCGAAATCCCTATCGCACTGTAAGAAACTATGTCCGCTCACAAGGAACTTGTGTTCTATGGTTTCAAACATTCCACAGGCCATAAGAAAACAGTAGACGAAGACCATCATGCGATTCTTATTCTGCGCTGCGCAGTTATCGCTCCAGATAATAACTTTCTTTTTATTTCCCGTGATTCCCAAATTCAAAACGCGCAGCAAACATGAGGAAATTTCGTTGCCACCCCTCCCAGCAACACCTTCATGCCAAAGATTCATGTAGGATACTTTTTATCAGCTAAATGTATGCACAAATTGTAACACGATAACTGGCTCATATAAAACATGTCCGAGTGGGTCAAAGTTGGGACAAATAAAACTTGCTGCAAATCTATAGAGAGCACACTTGTCTCACTATTTGGAGCTTGGGACGACAAAATATCTTCCTTCATTGAGGTTGTGGCTGCCTCAGCTTTTCTGTGGTGTATCTCGAGCTGTTGCTTGGCAGTTAAACTTGTTTCATTTTTAGCCTGAACTTCACACTGCAAACGATCGCAAGTTTTGCAGGTGTCGGTTCGTGGTCGTTTGAAAGAAAGATGTGGAAAATATTTCAAGAAGACTCCCCTATAAAACCTATAAGTTACCAAACTGATGGGATACTTCTCCTTAAAAGCTTTATGAAGTCTATATACATTTAAATCAGAGCTTAAAAATTCTTTGCTGCTTTTGGCTCGAGTATAATGCGAAACATCTCGTGGAATAGAGTGGATGTGTTCTTTTATGGTTAAAATATAATTTTCTGTAAACTTACTTGGGTATGTGCGCCTTCTTTTCTCTGAAAACGTCTCGCCATGCTTTTTCTTGTTTATAATAGTTAAGAGTTTTTTCCTGTGCCGTCAGGAACTCTGTAGTGAATAGTAACCTGCCTGTGACTTTCTTCAGGATTATCATACTTTCCATGCCTTCACCTGCGTATTCGCCCTAAATGTATGAGTCCCATAAGATAGGTACCTTGAGTAGGAGCATATGTTAAGTAGAACTTGTTAAATAGATCAAGCCTCTTCTCGTAGGGTAAGGTTCTACAAGCATATTTGCATTTGCACGTTACCTGAAAATAAAAAAGAATATGAATTTTAATCCTAGAAATGTTGCGACACAGTTCATAAACAAGAATAATGGGGCATTAATCATTTTAAAAAATTGAACAACCATTACAATATATTATATGACACAGACTAGCCCAAAATCACGCTAATAATGAACATCATGTAACTCAAACTCATAAAACAACGAACTCACCTAGTACGCAATAATAGAGACTAATTTTATTAACCCCAACCTACTCCAGAATCTTAGTACGCCTCTGATACTTATGTCATGCCTTAAGAAATTTCTGTCTCCTCACACTAACTTACCCCAAGGTTAGGTTTCGTCTTTGCCGGAACTAGCCTATTTTTGGCAGTTTTGTAGCATTTACCAGCCACTTTAAATTTTTTCTGTTCCTCAGCGAATGACCCAGAGCCATTTTTTCTTCTTTCCTTCTCCATTTAATTGTTTTTTCCTAATTTACGCCAATAAAAACCCGTCGAAAACTTACAAAATAACGTATTACCGCGTGATTTGAGATGGCTTGACCTTAAAACATAAGCTGGTACTTAGCCATGTTGCCAGCTGCCCGCCAACTTTACAGCGAGTTAATAAGTTTTAGGCACTTGGCACAAAGCAGAGATATACCTGGGTGTTATCTGCAAACGCCTGTAATTAACAATGTTGCAATAATCTAAGAATATCAGAAGTGTATATAAGAAATAATAATGGGCCTAGAATTGATCCTTGTGGAACTCCTGAAAGTATCCTTACCTGGTTTGAATATTTATTGTCACAATTAATTGTTTGAAACCTATTGAACAAATAGCACTCAATAAGAGCGTATGAATTAAAGTCGAAACCGTAAAACTTAAGTTTGGCTAATAGAAGCTGATGATTAATTGTATCAAACGCTTTTGAAAAATCTAATAGTATGAGCAAAGTGATCATTTGTTTATCATAAGCACGAAAAATGTCATCCGTAACATTGGCCAAAGCTACATACTGTGGTACTATAGTTTTTCCAGAACCCACACTGACTATTTGGAACTATATCTTTGGAACTATATCATTGGAACTACAATAAGTATACATCTGATTGTATAAAATTATTTCATATATTTTTGACAAAGTTGGCAGTATACTTATCAGACGAAGTTCATTAAAATCCGTGGGCTTAAGGACCTTAGGTAAAGGCTTACCAATAGATATTTTCCATTGGTCAGGAAAATAATTTATTTCCAAACAACAGTTCAATATATGCGCAATATATTTATCAATAAACGGACTACAATATTTTAACATCAACAAGGGGAAATTCCGTCAAATGCCGGTTGCATTCGTTTTGTTGTTATTTAAAATCTCGTTTATATCAGATATACTAGCCAACTTAAAAGTAAACTTTAAGTTTTCATTATACTTATTGTTTTCGTAAAAGGCAGTTCGTTCATTGCAATAATAAACTTTTTGAAGAACCGAAGCAAAAAAATCATTTATATCATTAGGATGAGAGAGGTTTTTACGAATTGAATTAACTTGAGTTTTGCATATATTAAAATTGCGCATTGTATTCCAAAGTTGACGAGAATCATTTCCATTACAGAGAGAGGTAAGATAGATTTTTTCTGCCTTCTTATAGCGGATACAGTTATATTCCTTAATCTCTTATAGTTGATCCAGTCCGCTGCTAATTTCGATCTTTTAAATTTCAGAAGCGCGCTATTTCTTTGTGACATAATTATCTTAATATTTTCAGTCAACCAGGGTGATTTAGGTTTAGTGATTCTTGATTCTCGGATGGGCGCATGAGCGTCAAATAAACTTGTCGCGAGGCATGTCGTTTTTGAAACGATCAAAACTGAAAATTCTGAAGCATCTTTATTATCTTAGGAATTGTAACTGGTTTACTTAAATTAATTTCACAGTGACAAGTTTATGATCCGAAATTAGATCCGCTATGATAACTCCTTGTTTACTTACTATTTAATGGTCAGTAACAAAAAATAACGTCTATTAATGTACTTACGTTTCCAGAAATGCGGGTTGGTTCCTGTATGATCTGTGTTAAAATGTAATTTTCAAAAGGAGGCGTAAGAGGATTATTTAGGTTCATTAAATTAATATTCAAGTCACCCAAACATAATATTTCCTCCATAGTAGGGTAGATGTAAGAAAATATGTTATCAAAATCGGTAGTTAAGCTGGTAAAATTTAATAAAGGGGGCTTGTAAAAATCACAAAACCCATAAACGTTATTTTTTATTCGAATTTTTAAGACCAAATGTTCTAACTGCGGATTTATAGCAAAATCAAATCTGATTACATTAGTCTCCAAAGAAGATTTCACATAGGCGCCCACGCCCCCGCCCCTGCCCGTACGATCACTTCTAAAAAATTGATAATTTGGAATATTAAAAAGCAAAGAATTTTCACCAGCAGAGAGCCAAGTTTCAGATATTAAAACGATATCAAAATCATTTTCTTCCATCAAATTTCTAAATTCATTAAAGCCTGTAAATAAAGAGCGTACATTTAAATGTGCTATCCTAAGTCCATTATCAATCATTTTGCATCAACAATGGGCAAGTTTATATCGCCAAAAAGAAATGAAATGAAATAATGGCAAGGAAAAAAAAGGTGGCAAAAAATAAGCCGCAAAATAAGTATTTGCAAAATCCTAAAGTAAACAAACATTGGCATTCACGTTTGCTAATTTATAAAGAGTAAAATCCTTTTATATATCTAACTTATTTACAAATTCCTGCCTGGGAAAAAGCATACCGAATAAAAATACAATATTGCACAGGTAATTATTGCAAATTAATTAAATCAGCTTCCCTGGAAATACGTTGCATAACACCCTTTCACTTCACGTAAGTGTTGCCATTAAGAACCCACGAGCCTTTAGGTGAAAATTTACGTACGGCCTTATCAAGCAACGCGAGACGTACTTTGGTCAAGTCTTCTTTGATTAGTATGCCGGAATTTTTGAGATTTATGCGTCAATACCGACACTCTAATTGCGTCTGTAGAGAATCGAGAATCGTCTTTCATTCGGAATTTTTTTTTAATGTCCGTTTGCAAGATATTCAACTTTAATGTTTTGGTAAACAAATCTGAGACACGGGCTCGCAGATTCTCGCCATCTTGCACCTCCATACCAAAGATGCGCACAATTCATGTTGCGCTTGGATTATTCTTGAACGTCTATAATGGACTTTAGGTTTTTGTTTTCATCCTCCAAATCATCAATCCTTCCCTTTATTGACGTAATCTCTTGTTTAGGGGCATTAAACTGACCCTCGAGTTGTCTTTCCAGTACTTTAGCCACTTTTACCGTTATCTCCTCCAGGTATTTTTCATTAAATACACTCAATATATCTGATTTCACTTCACGAAGATCGGCCGATGGTAGACCCATTATGGCGAAAGCAATGAATGCAACTTTAAACAGTTCTTTACACAATAAGTGATCAACCGGCCAATTATTAAGACCTTTCTGGTTTGCCATCTCACTATCTTGAGAGCTGCCTCAAAAAGTCCTCCCCTTCCCCATATCAACCATAACGTAGCTGAATTCACCTTGGTCCATTTTGCGACTGCGACTTGATCTAAAAAGGCCGCCTTTGAGGCGGCGGAGGGAAACCTTATGGTATAGTACGTACTGGGTCGCTTTGGTCCAAAATCACAGAGTCTGCAACATTTTGGTGCTCGTAAGCATCTATGGCTTCAAATGAGATAATATACCAGCATGGCGTATTATGTTGCTTTTGTGTGCAATTATTGCCTTTTCTTGTTTCCCACCTTACTACTTTCAGAGCTGCGTCAAAAATGCCCTCCCCCATACCAACCATCACGCCGTTGAACTCTCCCCGGTCCATTTTGCGACTGAGACTTATAGCATGTTTAATTTTGTTCATTTTGAATTGTAATAACACAGTTTAAGACAGTTCGATTACTCCTTTGATATTCTCCTAAAAGCCGGCTTTTTTTGTGAGCGGTCGTAAATCACAGTGAACACCTGTAGCAGACCTGCGGTAACAGCTATATGCGAGGTATACGAGGCCGCGCGTTATTTTATCGCTTTGAATACATCTAAGTGAATTAGTTGCTTTAGGTATTATATTATAAAGAGTAGTAGATACGCAAGTTTAATAAAAGGTTAACTTATGGAGTACATTTGATAGGTATTAACAACAAATGCAAAATGTGAAATAGAAACATATTACAAAGTAAGTATACATAAAAATGTCTTAAAAAAATAAGATAAGAACAAAATACTAAGTACGTGAACTGAGTTTAAAAAATAAAAGGTAACAAAAAAATAATCTGCTTAATCGCTAGGACACAGATTAAGGACAGATGCGAAAGCTTCCGCTTAGACGTGGGACAAGATTTCTCAAATTCTTGAGTAGGCGACGCCGACTTATTTAGTCGGCCGTTCTATGACACCGTTTGCAAATTTAACGCCGCGCAGTTTTACGTGGCGAGCTGTCAGTAACTGAGTTGTCAGTAGCTTGGACAATAAATATCATTTTCGTTAGTATATTTTGTTCTTAGTTTGGTTTGTTTTTATAGTTAATTAGTGACTTTCAGTTTCCAAATTTTCATATTTCTTCGAAACCTAAAAATGCCTGAGCATACGTGTGCTCATAAATGTTGTCCTTCGAAGAGCGGAAGCGAAATATCAGTGTTTCATTTTCCCAAAGATCGATCAAGGTATGTATTTTTATATTAGATAAATATTATTAGCAGATAAACAAACTTTCTATTTTCAAATTTGCAGGGATGAACAGAACTACGCTCTACAATGTGTTTGAAGTTTTTATTTAGACGTTCTTTTGAATAATATTATGAAATAATAAAAATAATGTGCCTTTTATTTAGATGTGAAGCTTGAATTAAAGCAGCTAAAAGAGAAGACCTTGGTGATAAAAGTCTCAAGAGCTACCGTTTGTGTGAGAAGCATTTTGAGGATAAATTCGTATCTTTTGGACAGAAAAGAAAACGCCTTTTTGAAAATGCCTTACTAACAATTTTTTGCAACACACCTTATGCTTGTGACTTTGTTGCATTGGAGGAACCACCAAAAATTCTACATCTATCAAGTAAATACTGCTTTAAAAAGCCCAAAACGTCGCCATTATCACACTCGCAAGAGGATTATTTCAAAATTTGAAGCAACCCATAGCCTACTTTTTCTTCAACACTCAAAAGCTACCGAATAGTCAGTTGACTAAAATTTTAAATGTTACCGAAAAAAATTCTGAGTTTCAGATAGGCGAATATAATTTTAACTGTTACTTTGATCCTCCACACCTACAAAAGGCTACAAAAAATAATCTTGTTCAAAATTCATACCATTTTGATGACAAAACGACCTCTTGGAAATTAGTTGAATAATTCCATAATGAGTATAAAAAGCAGTTTTACAGGTGTGCACCTAAACTCACTTACGCACATATACATCCCACAAATTTCGAGATGAAAGTGAAGTCAGTTAAGCCAAGTGTTAAGGAGAACAGTTGCTAGTGGGATGTAGACATATAGGAACTTAGGAGTACTTCCTGATGATTCTTTACCGATAATTGATGTAATAGTAAGGTTCGATAAACTTTTTGATATTTTGAATTCATGTGAAACTAATCATCCAAATAAATAAAAAACGTCTTCCAAGGTTTAAATTGCCAGATTTTTTGACTGAAATGTGAATATTTTTGAAAAGCCTTAAAATATAATAATATAACGAAAATGTCAACGACGTGACAGCAAAATGCAAGTTTCGAGTGGGTTGGATGATAACGATAAAAGGCATTCAAGTTCTATGGGAGCATTTAGCTAAAGCTCGATTTAAGTACATCAAAAAGAGACGCATAAATCAAGACTGTTTGGAAAACTATTTTGGGACTGTTCGGCAACAAAGTGGTAATTGCATAAATCCTACCCCAATCCAATTTGAGAGAGCATTCAGAAAGCTGTTTTGTCAAAACTATTTACATTCAGTTTATATAAATTGCGAAGGATATTTCAAAGGCATTCGACAGAGTTTGGCATGACGGACTGCTCAACAAAGTACCGTCCTTCGGACTGCCAGCCTCTCTCTGCAGCTGGCTTGCCAGTTTCCTTAAGAGTCTATCTCTGCACGTTGCAGTCGATGGACACATCTCGGACACATTCACCATCAACGCGGGCGTGCCTCAGGGCGCAATGCTTTCACCAACTCTGTTCCTCATCTATATTAATGACCTGCTGATCGAAACAAATAATCCTGTTTACAGTTTTGCAGATGACAGTACCCTTGTCTCCCACTTTAGATCAGAAAAACCCTTACCAGCGAATGAGACTCATCACCGCAGACGGGAGCAGATTACAGCAATTAATCAAGACCTGGAGAAAGTTCAAACTTGGGGCGACCGAAATTTGGTTCAGTTCAATGCAGCAAAGACCCAAGGAGCCACGTTTACTAAGAGGGCCAGTACAGCGGGCCCTGACATCATTATGGAAGGGTCGACCATTCCTTCATCCTCGTCAATCGGACTGCTGGGTATCTCGGTAAACAGCAATATGTCCTGGCATGACCACGTTGCTAACATCGCAAAATCAGCCTCTCAGAAGCTTGGTGCGCTATTTCGCAACAAAAAACTCTATACACCGCAGCAGTTGCTCTTGCTCTACAAAGCGCAAATAAGATCGTGCTTAGAATATTGCTCACATATCTGGGGTGCCGCACCAAAGCTCACCCTAAAGCTGCTGGATTCCATTCAGAAGAGAGATGTGCGTCTCGTCGGCGACGTTGACGTGAGTTGACCCGGACTCTAGATAGTCTGGAACACCGCAGACATGTAGCCGAGATATCTCTGTTTTACAGATACTTTCACGGCAGATGTTCCCAGACGACAATAGCGCACCAGTTCGTCGTACAACTGGAAACACCTAGAACATCGCTTTACAAGAACTCCTTTGTCTGGCGCAATGCATCACTCACTCCCAGGACATCTGTTTCCCACTAATTACAACTTACAAATATTCAAGAGCCGTGTCAATCAACATCTTTGCACACACACCGCTCGTCGAGCCCCATAGGGTCTCCCTTTAGTGTGTGTGCCACTGCCATAAAAAAGATGATTTAGGCGTCCTACTCTCTCAGTTACGAAACACCAATGTATCATTAGAAAAAAGTAATGAGATGGCACCAAATGAAGAAGTAGCTATTACTCTTCCAGTTTATGATTATTGTCGCTAAGTTATTACTGTTCAAAATGCTTTTAGTTATGTATGTGGTTATCTGCTGAAAAAAGGCTTACAAATACATAAGTGCGATACTTGTGTATCTTTCTCGAAAGCAACAGAAACTCTAGATAAGACATTACTATTCACACACTTTAAAGCATACGACACCGAGAGCAATTATTTTGGAAAGTTAAATTCACCGAATGAACAATAATTCATTTATTATGTATTCCAATTAGAAAAAATATTTGTAAACCATTTTGATAAAATATCTGTAAAATATAATTTGACCAAAACTTATCTTAAAGAAATGAACTACAGGCCTTTTAACCATCCATGTTCGGACTTCCCTTTGTTTTATATTGTAAAACTTTTTATCAGATTAAAACTATTTTATACCATTAAATACGCAAACAGAAACTTTGAAAGTTTCAGAAAAAATTAAAAGACCCCTAGAAAATGACCAACCTTAATAAATAATTAATAAATAAAATTTTATTTAAATTTCCGAAATTCACTTTCCCATTCTCTCTCTCACACACTTATGTACAGAAAACAAGATATGTGTCTCAGTTGTGTTTCAAATTTTCGTTTCATTACTTTTCCGATAAAACTTTTTAAACCCATAATATTAAAATACTTATCAAAAAAATTAAACGTCACTTCCATCAACACTGCAGTAAGAAGAATGACTTGCTTGAGAAGCCATTCCCAAAACTATCTCCAAAAAGTAACGTTTCAACACACACTCTAATAGATATTGTTCTGAATTCTATATATTTGCTCACCGCGTACAACGCTCCGTAAATATGTAAGCTTAAAATCTTAAGACACCGTGTACCAAACCACTTAGAAGTGAACTGCCGACCGACCGGTTGAAGCGGCAGTTTGGTGGTGAGGGAAGGTGGAAGCAGACTGAGCTCACGTTACGTGCTATCACCTTGTCATAATTTAACCGTGATTGCATGCTTAGAAACACACTATTATCACGTTTTATGATGTAGTACGCAAATTAATAGGTGTGCATTCGGAATGTTTATTGTTTGATTTGAGTCAGTTTACGCTGTTTGCTTGTTTTTGGTGAAATTTCAATTATGGAAAGCGCCAGCTCAATCAGTTCTTCGGACTGGGAAGAGGAAATGGAAACTGTGGCCGCTTTTATAGTTCTCCGGGAGGAAAATAGAAAAAAGAGAAAAACGTGGGTCCATGACATAAACATGAAAAGAAAAGAATTGGGCGAATTTCATTGTTTGGTTCAGGAATTACAAAATGATCCACAACGCAGTAGTCGAATGACCAAAGAAGAATTTGACTTTCTACATGATCTAATTAAAAATGACATACAAAAACAAAATACTCAACTTCGAAGAGCTATCTCTACTGAAGAAAGATTGTCGGTTTGTTTGAGGTAGGTAGTAAACAACCAAGTATTTTACAATATTAGAAAAAATTATCTTTATTAAGAAACGTGGCTAGGTAACAACTTAAAGCTAAAACAGAAAACAGTTTGAATACATGTTTTAAATTATGTCATTGGTATTCTCGTACTGTGGAATATTAGGCAAAGAAACCATTTCAAGTATTGTTGGTCTCCGATAGTTCTCTACTGAAGTTGAATAATCGCTTGCATAGCTTAAATTGTCCGAGGGTGACGTTAATGGAGTTAGCGAATATGACTGCTGCGGATTGTGTTGGATGAACGATTGCTGATGAGAAGTTGAAACTAATAATTGTTCATTGCACTTTATTTCTGCCGATAGCACCGAATTGCTCAATGCAAGCTTAATCCGTGCCTGTTCTACTTTTGGCAATTGTTTTGTCATTTTAGACATGCTTAGGAAAAACATATCGGTGTCGTTCATAGTTTCTAAAACACTAGGTATTTTAGGTACCTTAGTTAATTGTATGGTTTTTTCCTCATATTGGCGTTTTCGTACAGAAGCATTTTCTTTTAAAATTTGAGCCGTTTCTTGTGCAGGATTATCAGTGCGTTGTTTTTTAATATATTTTTTTTGTGACAGTTTCATATTTTTGTAACGTTTTTCTGCATCAGCACTTTCTGCATCAGCTCTTTTCCCATCATTAGCTATGTTGCCATCATCAGCTATGTTGCCATCATTAGCTATGTTGCCATCATCAGTTATGTTGCCATCATCAGCTATGTTGTCCTCAGCATCTCTTCTCTTTCCCGCATCTACATCGATGTGTCGATGTCGGTCTGACTGACCAGGTGTACTTCTCTCTGCTTCTAAACCTTCGAATTGATCTTGTGGTTCAGTCATAAAACCGTCAGAGGCCTGAGATTCTTTTAAATTGGTGTATGTCCTGAAATAGATGAATATCGGTAAAATCAAAACGTGTGGTGTTAATTAGTGAAGGGACTATTCGAATACAAATAATCGAAGTATTCGACTCTGGCTTGCATTCGAATGCATTCGATTCTCAACGAAGAATTCGAACCAGAAATATTCGAAAGCGCTAACATCGAATTCATCGTGGCTGGAATTTAGTACTGTACGAGAAATTATAATAGAAGTTTGTGATGCTATATGGAAAAGGCTGGGACCAATTGCAATGCCGCCGCCCCCCCCCCCCCCCCCCCCACAGAAGAAACGTGGAAAATTGTTGCAGCGAAATACAAGAAAATGTGGCATTTTCCAAATTGCATTGGGGCTATCGACGGCAAGCACATTAATATCCAGTGCCCTATTAATGCCGGATCTACGTATTACAACTATAAAGGAAACAATTCTATTGTACTATTAGCGTTAGTTGATGCCGATTATAAGTTTATAGCCATTGACATTGATTCATATGGAAAGAACAGTGACGGTGGGATTTTTTCTAACTCAGCCATTGGTAAAAAATTACACAGTAAAACGTTCAATTCGTGAATCCTGTTATCATTGTCCAACTAACTTTCAAGTGCCCATTTCAATAGAGGAAAGGCTTTTTCTAACTTTAAGGTAAATAAAAACACATTTCAGTTATTTTTAAAAAATTTAATTATTGAAATAGAGGAAGTACTTAAACTATTATTAAGATTGTGGGTAATGTATTGGCTCAAGACCTGTTTCGTTATTAGGAATATATTGTTGTATAGGATTGTTTGAAAGAGGACTTTGAAGTGAAACGGTAGATTCTGGGGATGAAATGTATGAGTAATTTGAGTTTGGCATTACATAATGAGTATTCGACAATCTTGCAAAAGACCTTTGGGAGTAATCTGTGACTACCGATGATGCAGAAGAATAATTTGTAGTGGCTGATTGATCATTACCATTGGAATTAGCATTATAAGTCAATTCTTTTATAATAATATCTTGAAATTAATTCCTTATGCGTAATTTTTGTATGGGCTTCATTTGCTTGAGAAAAGGAACTAATGATTTGAAAACATCAAGTCATCATCGTCATCTGGTTTGCCGAGAAATTCAAGTTTCTTAGTTTCAATATCTAATAACTGACGTTCCACAGAATATTCTGGTTCCTTCTTCTTTTTTCTTTTTGGATGAGAAGGTGTTGAAGTTTGGGTAGACGATTGTGTGTTTGTCTGCAAACGCTGAGAAGTGGGCGTTTTGGCACAAAGTAATGGTGTATTTGATGAATGTCCTACTGCTACTGAGCTTGAAAAAGTTGGTGCTTGTTCGATGTTATTTTGATTTTCGGTTTCTTCATCGCTCGATATATCACTATTTCTATTATCCAGGTCAGATTCTTCGCCTATTGTTGGTGCATCTTCGATAATTACTTGAAGGGGTCCTATATTTGGTACATTACTCTCTGTATCTCTGAGTGTAAGTGTGTCTCTTAAAAAGAGAAGAGCCGTGAAATACTGCCATTTTCCTGAATACTCAGGAGCAGGGTCGCCTGATTTAGGTTTCGGTATTTTTTTAATTCCTTGGCAAATTGGTCTCATAAATTTCTCCATTTTTTCTTCGCTTCGTCCTCTGAAACAACGAGTTAATATTTAATGCTAGCGGGGGCTATAATACAGGCTAAAACAAGAACCCGTGCATTAAAAAAAATCAGTGTCTCCCCATTTTGTAGGAAGACTAAAAATAACAAAATTATTTATTTCAGATATCTCTCAACTGGAATGGCATTCAGACAGTTGGCGTTTTCATTTCGTATATCTAAATCGTCAGTTGCTTATATTGTAATTGAGATATGTAAAGCCGTTTGGAACTCACTTCAGAAACAACATATGCCAATACCAAATCCTAACAGTTTTAAAACCATCGCAAAAGAATTTTACGATAAATGGAATTTTCCCAATTGTGTTAGTAGCCTTGATGGAAAGCACGTAAGATTAAAATGTCCATCTCAGTCGGGAAGTATGTTTTACAACTACAAACAGTTTTACTCTATAGTACTTATGGCAATTGTGGATGCCAAGTATAGATTTACGATGATTGATGTGGGTGCATATGGAAAGGATAGCGACGCAGGAGTATTTACCAATTCTGCTATTTACCAAAATCTTACAAATGGAAATATTACTTTGCCAGAAAATATGCAATTACCAAATTCCCATGTAAAGGCTCCTTTTGTGTTTATAGGCGATGAAGCCTTCCCTTTGCGGACTTATTTGATGAGGCCTTTTCCTAGACGACGAACTCAAGAAAATAGTATGGCTTCATATTTCAACTATCGACTTTCACGCGCCAGAATGACCGTAGAATGTGCTTTTGGTATCAGCGCAGCAAGATTTAGGATTCTATTAAAAGCTATAGAAACTAAAGTTGAAAATGCCGTACATATAGTAAAATCCATTTGTATTTTACATAATACAATACTAGACATGGAAAATGATTTATTTATTAACGTTTCGGAAACTGAAAATAACATACACGAAAGAATTCCTAATTTAAATGTATCAAGGTCAAACAACCGTTATCCAAGAGAAGCCGAAACCATAAGAGAAGTATTTTCTCAGTATTTTTTTACCAATAAAATTTAAACCTTCAATTCAATCTACTTATTATTGTTAAACGTTTAGTATCGCCCTAATTAAATGAAATTAAAAAGTAATATATTTACTTACTTGTAAATCCTACTCTTTCAGCAACATAACCCCATTCTCTATCAACCACAAGTCTGTCCTTGTAGCGCGAATTCCGCTTATTCCACAAAACATTTCGTTTTTGGATCTCCGAAATCAAGACTTCCATCGTGCGAAGATCAATGTCAACTGCGGGCAATGCGGGTGGAAACAAACATATTTGATTTTTAAACACAGCGTGCGATGCGGCAACGCATAATCGTGACAACCGCGTGAATTTATTTTCCACTTAGGACAACATAATTATTTTCTATAGGTTTTATTTATTGCGGGCATCGCATCGCACGCAACGCATCGCACGCACCGTACATATCGTATTTACCTAGGACATAGCGTAAGGGTTCAATATTTTCAACTAAGTTTTCATCTATATTTATTGTAGACAATTTTAACCTTAGGTAGACCGTATCAGGTTTTGAGAATCGTAATGATTGTTTTTTTTTATCTTAACTACGCATTGTGCGGGCAAGATTAAGGACACTTGTTTCACAATCTCGACTGTATTCTGGTTAGGGCATTGAAAATAGTCATTTTCTTGATTTTTTGGTATTATTATGATGGGATTATCATCAAATTGAGAAATAGATGTTTTTTCGTATTTAATAGGTATCATTGGACAATCGTTTGTCAAATTAATCGTGTCAACTATACAAGGTTCATTTTGATTGAGTAATTCTTTTGGATTTTGTGACAATTTTCTTTGAGGTTATAAGAATCGTTAGGTGATTCTAGTAAATAAGAGTATTTAGTGTTATTATTTGGTCATTGATTGGAATTGGGTACAGACGAAATATTATATATGGTTTTCCGGTTATTAATGGAATAGCCACATAAAATATTATTACGTAATTTTTGATTGTTACATCTACGTGGGCTACCTCATAATATTTAATTATATTATCGAAAGATATTCTTGTTTCTTGATGTAGTTTATTAATTATTAATTGAAATTCCTGGTATTTAAAAATACTGTGATGCATTATGTTTATTTCCGCAAAGTTAATAGCGGTTTGTACATTCGTTTGGATTTCGCTTATTACGCGAACATTGTTTGCTAGGTTGTCGAGTAATGCAATAAAATACGTTATCGTACATGTGGATTGAGTCATTCGTGTAAGGTAGTTTATACGGTATTGGATTTCTAGTCAATATCCTTAGTTAATTGTTTAACAATTGTTTGTGTATAAGAAATATCCTGATGGAGAGTTTCCTGATTTTCTTGGAGTGTTTTGTTATAGTTGTCATATCGTTCTCCATCATCAGCGTCAAGGGTTCCATAGAGATATTTATGGCCTTTCCCTATGAAGTTAAACAATCCTCTTTTAGATCTTTTCGCTGGGGTTGTATAATGACTTACGAATGATTTAATTGACTTTGCTTGATTAATAAGATCATGTGTTCTTGTAACAAGAAGGTGGTTTAAGGGTGTCTTTGAATTTAGAGTTTCTGCGGCTTGTAGAGGAGTTTTTCTGTTGCTTCAATACACTCTTGTATATTTGTTAGGTTTACGCCGTAATAAACGTGATGATAGCTATTTACTATATAGCCAGTCCCTTGGTAGATAGGTAATAGTAGGTTGGTTATCTCTTCTATCTTGTACTGGGCGATCAGGATGATCTTCATTTTCCTGAAATCATAATCGTCTTTTATTATCCTTTGGGTGTCTCTAAATACAGCTGGTTATATATATTTAGGCTGTATATTTTTTGTTAGTTTCCGGGGTGTATTTATCCACTGGTTACTAGCTTCGGGTATCTCCGGGTCATTTTCACGTTTTTCATTTAGTTTAGCTAGAACATTTGCCTTTTTCGTATTCAGTTTTGTATTAATATTGTCGTGTAGTTCTTTAAACGTTTCTGCTAATTCATGTCTATAATCAGTTTGTATTTGATTTAAGTTTTTCTCAAAATTTAGTTGATAATTCAGGTTTTCTTTAATTATTTGAAAAGCGGGATAATCGTGCGAAGAATGTATACTATTATTATAGTTTAATATAGCAATATCAACTAATTCTTGAATTGTCTTAGATCGGTGATTATCTCTAAGAGTAATTAGGCTTTCCTTAAGTGTCGAATAAAATCTTTCGATAGGGGAGTTCGAATTAGGGTTATACGGTGTCGTAAAGTGAAACTCTATTTGATATGTTTTACCGAGATCTTGGATTAAATTACTTTTAAACGTTCGCGCGTTATCAGTAGTAATTTTACAAGGCGTACCATGGTGAGAAAAGAATTTAATTAAACTCTGACATATTTCTATAGATGTCTCGTTTATAGAGTATGCAGTAGCGAATTTCGAGAAATTATCTATAATCGTCAAATACTTTTGAGCTTACATAGAATATACATCCATATAAATGTGTTCAAATGGTTTAGTGCCCGTTAGTGTGGGTTTTAAAATTATTTTATAAGGATGTCTATCGGACTTTGATTTTTGACAGGTTTCACAAGTATTCACAAAATTTATCACATCTCTTTCCAAACTTGGCCAATAATAATGCTGCTTAATATTTTTTATATTTTCGGTCATTCCTCTATGTGATGTTTTCGTTTGATAATATCGTTCGATAATTTATTTTTGTTCGTTTTCACTTATGACGTAATCAAGTAGTAAGTTTGAGATGACAAGTTTGTAAGCATTATATTTAAATGTATTGAATAGTTTCATCGTCACCACGTAAGATCTATCTTTCGCGGTCCATTTAAATATTGCCTGGTTCTTAAATGTATTTACAGACTTATTTACCTATGGGGCACCAAGAATTGGGTCTTCCCTTGATGTATGTATTGTATCAGTATCTGAGTTGTTTGCTTTTACATTGTCCTCTTCTTCGGAGATGTCATGATCTTTGTTTCCTTCCAATGAGCTGGCAGTATCAGTTTCTGACTTTTCTTTCTGTCTGCTAGTTGATGGTTGAGGTGTCTCTTTGACTGATGTTAGTTTTTGATAATTTGTCGATGGTTTCGGTAAATTTGTTTTATTCGGAGCTTTGATCTGAATATCCGATATAATATTTATTTTTGTAGTCTTTTTCTTAACGTCCGGCACCTTTTCTGGATATAGTTTTCGTGGTTTTTCAAAAGTTCTTTCCTGCGAAAAAGTGCTTGATTTTTTCATGCCATAATTGTTGATCATCTTCTTTGTCTTTTTCGCATATAGCAGACATGTGTGTAGGTGGTGATTTTATTTCATTTATTGGATTTGTTTCTCTTGGTGGTCTGGAGAGGGCGTCTGCATTGGAGTTTTGTATCCCTTTCTTGTAATGAATTGTATACTCATACTCTTGTAATTTTAATCTCCATCTTACAAGTTTTGAATTTGGTTCCTTAATTGAAAATCGCCACTGAAGTGGTTTGTGGTCGGTTACAAACGTAAACTTTCTTCCAAACAGATATGGTCGGAAGTACTGTGTAGCCCAGACAATAGCTAGGAGTTCCTTTTCAATAGTTGAATAATTATTCTCTGCAGGATTAAGGGTACTACTACCATATGCAATAGGTAGGTCGGTTCCAATTGCTCCTTGCGATAAAACAGCGCCAATGGGGAACTTGAACAATTTTGTTTTATTTCTTTAATATATTTGCCTACCTATAGAGACAGCACACACCAAATATCAGCCCTCAAATCACAATATTTAATTTGCAATAAACAATTAAAGTTATGACGACACGTGACGTCACACCGCTCGTTCGATCGGAAAGCAGTCATTGACATATTATCTTAAAATCTCAGTGAAGGTAGTATGGCATCGGCAGCCACAATTATTAAAATATTCACGTTTATTACTGCTTGTCGTTGAATTGCCAGAGTGTTTGTTACAATTCGTATTGATTTATACTTTAATCTGTGCTTAATAATAACAATGAAAGCTAAAGCGTTCCCTGCTCTGCCGTCCGTCAGACGCGACGACAAACGAGCTACTTGACGTCACAAGAATAATTTGAATTATGCAGTTTTTAATTGCTTATATTTATTATACAAAAATAAAAAATTAGTTTTTTTTGTAAACTGTGGTTCTTTTAATAGTATTAAATTATGTTTGTGAGTAATAATTTTCAAATTTAATTTTTATGTTCCCCATTGCGTAGTCTGAGGCGTCTGTAGTTAATATAAATGGTTTAGTAAAATTCGGGTATTGAAGTATTGGATCATTAGTCAAAATATACTTACATAGGTTAAAAACGTCAATAAACGGTATATCGTGAGTGATCTTAACATTTTTCTCTAAGCAATTGTTACATAATAATTTAGCACGAATATGTAACAGATAGAAGTCGAATAAATCAATGATTCCACCCTTAATACCATGCGACTAATTTCCTATTTCGGCGTAAATATACCTTAAAAGTATTGTTGGCTGCCTACGCACGAATGTAATATCGAAATATTTAATGAAAATGTTATTCTTGGAACGTTGCCAGATGTGTAATTGGCAAAGTGGTCGCCCTGTAATTTTTACGTGGTTGCGATTTAGGCCAACAGGAAAATACATAATTAATTGATGTGCTATCGTCAGTTTTGATTAAACGACTGTTTTTCGCTTTCGCGTTAAAAATACGCAGTCAAGATATGTTATTAAACGCGTATGTTCCCTAACTTGACAACGTCGCTCGAACTGATTCGCAGTATTAAATATATGGTTTTCGGCAAGGTAAAAACGGGTCTAGCTTAAGTCCGATTCCGATTGATCACCGATTTATGCGTCGAACAGATTTGGTGCTAAGAGTTGTAAATGGTCGCCGTTCGGAATGAATTGGTTTCTGTTGTCTGGTCAGTGCTTATAATGTTGGATTTCTTTGTTCTGCCAGCAATGTATAATATCATACAGCCTTAGATACGTTTCATTGGATAGTGTAGATGTTAGTAAATTTGGCGACATCGGCTGCTGTAGTTTGCGTATGATTATAGACAGTGTGGAACGGGCTTATGTTCGAGTTTTTTTTTCTAGCTTTTTAACATCGAATTTCACGAGCTAGTTGCTGGTTTTTGGCTCGATATCGTCCTCTTTCTTCAGAAAACCTTCTTAGGAGGTAGTGCGTTCGCCTGATAAAAGTTTAAGAATTTGTAATTCGCCCTAAATAGCGGATTATATACTTATTTCGGGTATAAAGTGGCATAGTTGCTAGGTTGCTGCAGTTTATGGCTTGACTGTGGATGGGCTGGTTTTTGCCCAAAGTCAAGATTGGATTAGTAACTTGCCACGTGCAGTGTATTCTGGAACAAAGTACGCCGTTTCCTTCTTTGAGGAATGTCTGTAGAAGAGAGCGTTTGCTCCCCAATTCGTCATTACCATCGAAAAACCCTAAGTAGTTAGGTAAATAAATATACATACCTTATATTTTGTACATACTCATTTATTTTCTGTACAGAGGGGATTTATTTTATCAGAGTAGAAGTAATTTCATTATAGTTTTTTTACGGGTCTTAGAAGGGATTGAAATACTGCACAATATTGCTATATAGAGAGTGTTACTTTTGAAAATGTATTAATTCTTGCACGTATATCATGCAATATCATCAAACAAAAGATAATTTAGGCCTGGAACAGGCAAAGCATGATTTATTTATACTCATTATTATTACAAGAAGTAATATTCTGGGGAAAATAAGCGTATTGAATGATAGTTCATGATACCGTTCTCGTATCATATTGTCGTCGAACACTCATAGCTGTTTCTTTGTCTTATGGGCACCCGTAGTGTATAATAGGGTATAATGTTGTATAAAACTGTATATAATCTTTGATAAATTCCATTTCTGCTTTAAATTTTGCTTTTAGGAACTTGTAAAGTCGTACATAAGCTTTGTAAATTTAGATTTCATATTAACGACATAAATGGACAAGCTTTGTTCTTGCCTGGGGGTCTAAACTCTTAAAAAAAGCAGACAGTGGTTATATTATTAGTCAGTTTTCTTAGTATTTGATGTCTATCACCTGTAGGGTGATATGATATTGGTTATATTATGACCTTCGCATTTTGGCAAGACGACTAATATTATTATTTTTAAATACTCATTGAATTGGGAGTGTTCTGAAAGAGGAGCTGCTTGATGCGCAGTAAGTGAATGCATACTTAGCGCTTGTTCTCTTTCAGGTTTTTTTTTGTACGGGAGCCAATTTTTTTTTGGGGAGCCATTTCTATCCGGACCCAGTTTATTGGAGCTATTATTTTTGCTGGAGCTGTTTTGCTTGGAGTTGTGTATATGGAGCAAGCTATTGTTGTTGGAGCGAGCTTTGCTTGGAGAGAATTTGAGTAGCTAACCAAGTAGTTGCCAGTCAATACAGTTGGGTGTGTTATTGGTACCAACTGCAGCCGTAGAGGTATGGCATTACCTCAGTTGCCACTGAGAGTTTATGGTCCCAAGGTGCATAGCTGAAGTCCGCATGCAGAAGGCCGTAGGTGATATCGGCGATGACCAGTTAAGATAAGTTTAGGTTATAATTGTACTAATTACAACCTACAAATATTCAAGAACCGTGTCAATCAACATCTTCGCACACACACCGCTCGTCGAGCGCCATAGGATCTACCTTTAGTGTGTGTGCCACTGCCATAAAAAAAAAAAAAGATCTGTTTACCTAATGTTGTTGGCGTGTTATTAGTATTTTCCAGCGTGTAGTAAATTGCGTGTTTTTATTTCTTTCTGCGAAGTGTTGATATAATTTTTGTTGGAACTTATTAGGTGTAAGCATAGCTTACCAATGCGTATATAAATAACTGCGATATTTACTAGTGTGATCCAATTAATGCTCACAGTTTTTTTATGCTTTATTTGAACATTCTTATAATTTAATTCATATTGTGGTAAATGATAAACATTGTTGTTCTAATTGACTAAATAACTGATTATGGTAATTTACATAGCGGTATCTCATAAACTGAAATTTTAAGGTTTATTCATGTACAACTGCGACACGTATATCATGGTACACGCGCAACGGAGTTAATAGTAATGAGTATTATCCTGATAACTTTAAATTATTAGTTGACGTGACGATATATATATTTTATGCATATTGCGCTTATTTTTAATTAGTTGGAATTATTTTTTTGATCTTCTGTAACCATTTATTACGTCATACTTTTACATCTGATATGATCTAGTTCAATATTTGTGAGCATATATCAAGTTATTAAGTATTTCCAATTGAGATATTTTACCTTTAGTTATATATTTATATCATTTTGTTTATTGAAAGAAATAGGACAACACGTTGTCGTCTAACATAACGAACGCCAATAAAATTTAAACCTGCACGAACGTTACCGTCTTTTATTTGCTCTGAAATACTCCAGTAGTCGTTAGTAGTTGATTTTAAAACGCCCTTGCGTAGCGGATAATCGTCAATTTGGATCGCCCTTATGGATTCTTAAGACCGAGGATCTTCCTGTTTGGATCTGCGGATTTGGATACTTCAAACTGGTGGCGCCCTGGTCAAGAGTAAGTAATTGACCCACTCCCACGCCGACGAGCAAGTCGGAGTACACATGTTGCGCTGGCCGCATCCTTAAGGGTAGGTATCATCTTATTCATTATATCTCGCTAACACATTTAAAAGGGTTTTACGCGCAACACAATGGGTTAGAGGTTTCGCGATCTTATCAAGATTCTTTATAAATTTCCGATGGTATCCAACGAGTCCTAGAAATGATTTTATTGCTTTCGTTGTACTTTGAATTTTAAAATTCTTTATTGCCTCAATCTTTCTCGGATTTGGTTTTATTCCAGCGGGTGTGATTACGTGTCCAAGGAATTCAACAGTTTTTTGCAAAAATTCCGACTTACCCAATTGAATTTTTATATTGAAAGAAATAAGTCGTTCAAATACTAATCTTAGAGAGTCCATATGCTCTTGAAGGCTAGTAGAGTAGAGTAGTTATGATATCATCCATATATCGTCGCTTCAGAGCAGAAGTAGCTTAACTGCAAAAATCAAATTTTACAGGAGAGGATTTTTTTCACTTCAGATTCAGGTTTTTAACAATATCGTTATACAAATTATATTATTTACATTAAGGGTGATGCTTTTTAATACAGTTTAGTCAAAAAGCATGTATTTTGGATATTCTGGAAAAATCTGGACATAGCATAGGTTGTGTTATCTGACATGTGACTTAGGATAGTTCTGCAATCAGATAGAATATACAGGGATAAACGATAAGGTACATAGGATAGTTCTGCAGCGTTTATTTTTTTGTTTTTTAAAGTAAAATTAGAACACATTTTTGTATATATATTTATTTTAATTTTAGTGAGAATTAACAAGGAGAAAGTAATAGACAATTAAATAATGACGCAAAAACTTAAATGAACTTACTTCTAGAATCTTCTCGTATACATAACAAAAGTACAAGAGGCTCTTTTTAAGTTATATTATTTGAAAACAAAATTAACAAACCAAAGGCAAACTTTGCCAAAAAAACTTAATTCTAATCAGAATCTGAATTTCTTTCTCCTTGCGCGGTATAATGTAAGGTTTTAAAGGATTCGTGATATTGTGGCAAGATCAAATTTTTTCTTTGATATCGCAAGTTTATTCGAATAGCGCTTCTGTAACTCAATATTTTTTAGGTCTATATCTTTTTCTGTCGACCTTTTTGAACCAAATTGATAATTTTAAAAGGTTCCAATTCATCGTAGCTGCATTTAAAAAAAAAATGTATTCGAAAATTGGAAGTTAGAACTGACAATTCGAAATTTATTTATATAAACCTTTTCATTTGTTTCGTCTTTATCCCAGTTAATAGTAGTCGATCGTTGCAAAAGCTTTAAATCGAAAACGTCATCCTGCGTAATTTCTACAACTTTGTATGGTTGATGTCTCTTCGCCGTTCGTACCAACGTATTACCTCTGCTCAGGAGTATAGATGGGGATATGTCTAGCAGCTTTTTCAATCACGCTATGCATTGAGTCACCTTCCGTTTGCGTATGTCCTCGTTCCATAAACTGATGATGACGGATAGCGATCTGATATTTCTGAGCAAGGTAGTTATATAAACTGAACAAATACTTATTTCTATTTTGCCCTGAACAATTGTCAGAGAAAAATTAAAATTCTTTAACTCCTTTTTGAACATGCTCTTTAACAAAAAGAATGAGGCAACTTCCAATTTCGCAGGACCCTCTTTTGGCTATGCATTCATGCCACATAAAACAGACTCCGCTATTATTACCTAAGTTATAAATTGAAAAGTTGTAAGTCTGAAGTTTTAGCTTATAATATGCCAATCCAACATCAGATTTAGGCACCGGAAGAGCTTTCTGGAGGTCAAATGCTAGGAAAGTCAAGTTTTCAGTAGCGTGTCTATTATCCCTATCTTTAGATTCTCTTGCTTTTGACCTATTTTCCCTTTGTAGCCGGTAGTCTTCTTCAATCTTCAGCTTTTGCTCTTCCGTTGAATTTTCATATGCATGACAAATATCGCAAATATCTTTTTTAGGCTTGAAAAAAGATATATTAAATTCTTCTACAAAAATAGTGCGATACATACTTTCTGTGGCGCTATCTTTGATGTTGTTATCCTTACAATATTCCTCGTATAAAACGTACAGTCGGACTTGCCGCTAATGCAGTTCGACAGCTGGGGGGCAGAGGAGAAAAACCCCTTCAAAAACTGGTGGCGGCGAAGGCCGTCAGTAGCGGCGAAGGCCGTCAGTAGCGTAGCATATCTAGTAATTTTGATTTTGGCTTTAGTTTTTATAGTATTATCGAAAATAAACTCTTAATATAAAATTCCATGATTTTTATTAAACAAAATACATAATTTATAATATATGTATAGCCAAATTCGAGTTTTAATAAACTATAGTTATTACAACGACTTATCAAAATGGAATGTTGCAGATTGGGCTTTTCTGAGCAGTGTGCATTACAATTTCATACTTTAGCAGTTCTGAACTTGTTTCTAAAGGTAGTTTATTTTTCCTCTAAATATTTTTTACAAAACCTATACCATTTCTAAAACTAAAAATGTATTTACCTACACTTAAGATCCGATACATATTATATTCCCCAAATTTTTCAAGCAGTTAGCAGTTATGTTGCAAAAATTTACAGTTTAGCTGTTAAATAATTACATAAAGCATCGAAAAAGAGGTCCCGGTTAAAATCGGTAATTTATTGGTATATTATAGCTTAAGATAATACAAATAAAGTCTGATAGTTTTAGTAAGATTTTATGCCTACAACCGGAGATACTGTGTCCCAAAAAATACGTTACCAGATTTTTTGTTTGTTTCACAATGCACTCTAGGTTGTTTCGCCATGAATTCTCCTTGTATATTTGCATTATAATATGATACAGGGATAGTTCAATGTATAAAAATTCATTTAATCATTTTTCATTATACAAGGCGTACGATTTTTTTTAACTACTAAATAGACTTGCCCCTACTAATGTCAATTAGAAATATTTTGCAAAATAGTGCAAACAGTCTTTACCTTTGAATTATCAAATATATGCTAATCTTAGATTTGACAGGTAAATTAATAGTTCATGGCTTTTTAATGCATATTTTTAATTCCCCGACTTTTCCAAGTACCTATTCTCCAGGTCGTTGAATACCTTATTCAGGATAATACTGTTTGCTGTTTTATTTGTCTTATTAACTATTAGTTAAATTAGAATTACCTACTAACACTTACTATTACTACAAGCTAAAAACCTAATAATAGCATTACTTATTTTTATGTTTTTATGTAGGTATGAAATTGCTCCAAAAATTGCAAACATAAAAATCACTTGAAAAATCATTAAAAATACTAATGCGCAAATTTTTATAGACAAAAAATATAATATAAGATTGGCCTTCTAAATGCAGCTTTACAAAGACGTATTTGGTTCTAAATTTTCCTGGTCCGAATCAATGTCACTAGAGTCAGAATTACTTAAATCACTTTCACTATCACTGCTTTCGCTATTCACAGAAATAATGAGAGGCTCAACTTCTTCCATGTGCTGATCATTCACCCAAAATTAATTTTCAATATTTTTCACATGATTACAATATTTTTGCCAGTCTTCTTTAGTAACGCTAACAATGCCCCTCTCTGTCAGATATTTTAAAACTTCTATACTAAATTCTCCCGATGTATTATGACTCCTACTAAAGTGTTTTAATTGAGCCCACACCATTTCGATAGGGTTCAGTTCGCACATATAAGGAGGCAGTGTAAGAGGGATGTGGCCGTGCGATCTTACTATTCTGTCGATAACATAATTCTTATGGTCAGGAGGTGGCTTATGCAGGTTTATCAACTCAAATAACTCCCACTTACGTGCATTCGGGTTTTGAGCTAATCCTAAAACAATACATTTACTGTTAATAATATGGACAAAACATTAAATAAACGGAGTAAATTACAGTTAAAAATGAAACGGTCATAGATTTCTGTAATGTTATTAGGGTTTCGTACCCTAAAAAAAATATAAAAACAGAACTCTTTTGAAATCACTCCGTTGTCCGTCTGTCCTTGCGCCTGTTACAGTCGATTATTTCTAAAATAACGTATAGAAACTATGTCAAAAAAACTATGAAATATGCACCAACCAAAAATTGAAAAGCTGTTTTTATTATCGTTATGTCGAGGAGCCCTCGATGAGCAAGTTTACTCCATTTTAACAGAAGATATTTCTTGTATTATTTATTAAAAGTGATCACTTCAGTTTAGTTATACCTTTTTTTGTTAGCCACTCACTCATATTTATTATCAGTGAAGACTTTGTGGGAGTCTTGGCTTCCTGAACCGAATGGTACGGTGCATTATCCAACACGATTATTGAATTTGGCGGAATATTTGGTAATAGTTTTTCTTCCAACCATTCTGTAAAATTGGTGCTATTCATTTGGCCATGGTAATCCCCTGTCGCTTGACCCGCTTTGAAAATTAAGCTGGCATTCCGCACAAAACCATCTTGTTCTGAGCCAGCGTGAACTATTACCAGACGACCTACATGCCAAAATTCAAATTAATTAAAATAAATATTAAATAAAAATAAATTTTTACCTGTGGATCTTATGTTTTTAACTGTACCAATTACGTCCTCGCTCTGCCAACACTTCTTAAATGTAAGGTCGTTATCAACCCATGTTTCATCCATGTAAATAATATTTTTTTCTTCCTGTCGATATTTTTTATTGCCCTTATTTGTAGCGCCAGTATAAAATATTTGGTTTCTCCATTAATATTTTTCTTTTATTTACAAATTTTTTAAAATAAAAACCATTTGCCTTTATTAACCTTCTAAGGGTGTCTTTACTGTAGGGGAAATCTATTTGTTCTTTTACCTTTGTAAGAAGCTTCCCCATTGTTGGAACAACTTTCATCTCCAGGTAAAATGCCTTAATTATTCTTCTTATCACAGCGAAATCAATTTTTTCTTTAATTTGAAGTCGAGGCTTCTTATTTGAAGGAGATGAAAGCATTTTATTCTCATTTTGAAGTCTTCTTTCCACATCTTCTTCATGAATTTGTGCGACTCTACTTTTACTAACGCCAGTATAAAGGGCTACTCCTTCGTAGGTACGCTTAAGTGGTAATTTAAATTGATTGTTCTTCGCCTCTTCGTCACACACATTATAAACATTAGCCACAATCTCTCGAGCTTGTGATTGTAACACTCTATGACGGGTAAACTTATTCATTCTTAAAACGTACCGTAGTTAATTCTAGTTTGAATATAAAAAATTAAAAAGAAATCTAATAAAAAGCGCATTAATTAGACAAAATCAGGAGTATCAATAATGCCCGAGTCTGCCAGCAATGAAGTATAGCATCTCGCAGGTGTACGTCCGAGAATTCCATCAATATAATATTAAACAACTATCATCTTTGTCTTACTTACTGAAGTAGTCGACGCCCGTCGACATTTGCGAACACGTTTTTCTCCGAACGATGGATGGCACGCGCCTATTCGACAATTCGTGCATTGTTGCAAGGTTTTCGATGTTATCATGTTTTCAAATAACCAAAAGTTTGTTGCATGTTACTTGTGTACATCAAAGCTGATAATGGACATCATATTATACAAAAGGTTTATTTTTCTTTTATTTGCCATGCAGATTTTTGTTTTTAACTGTCTTGATAAGGGCTGAGTGGAATTAAGTTTTATCAATTGAATTTATTTGTAATAAGAACGGCAATAACGCATTTTTTTTTTATCGCATTCTTTTCGAAATTTATTACCCGTGCTGTTGACTTTACATCCTGGATATGTTAAGAGCTGATGGTAGATAAAGACGGGAGGTGTTTGATCTGCAGTAATGGCTTTCGATAAATTCGAATGAATTGATAGGATTCCTTACTGTTTGCTTTACAGTCTCGTTAATTTGCGAGTTTTTGCAAGCTTTTCCCCTTTTGTCGGCACTAATGTAGATCCCAATTTTTTATCACTGTCTTCACCACTTGGGCACTTATACGGAGTGTGTTTAGGAAGAAAATTTTACAAACTGGGATTCTTTCTTCTCGTACCGTCAAGTAATAGAAGGTGAAAGTTCGTCTGCTTCTTTCTTCTGTTATTGATGGCTCGTCTGAATCATCCGAATTCAAAGATTGTTTTTGTAATCTAGTTCTTCCTTTAACCACTACTACAACATGACGTGATATAGAATCCCTTTGTCGGTTAATATCAGCTAAATTCCAAAATTCTTCGAAAATTTTTTCTCGTTCAGTATGAGTGATTCTCTCTTTCGTTTACTTTTTCTAATTGGTGCTTTTTCTAGATTATCATCGTCACTTTCAGATTCTTCTTGATAATCTGAATCTTCATCCATCTCAAAAAATCATTTTCAGATGACGAAAGGTACAAATCCTTCTCCACCGTTTTTCTATCATAAACGTTCAATTGATTGCTACGAGTATCATGAAAAGAACAAGACGGTTGGTTGTCTACCCCATGCAATTCAGACGCTGAAGTCAATATATTTGTAGAGGGTGAATCGCTGGTGAAAATTTGACGCCACATATCGTCGGATGGCACATCATGAATATTGGGATTAAAAACGTCGGTCTCTTTTGGAACTAAGAAATCAGGAGGATTCAGGTGAGCAGATTTCATCAGATGGCAACTACAGTCCTGACAATAAGATTTGTTGTTTTGCTGGTTTTTATCTGAAAAGCAAAATTAATACATTAGGGCCATTTCCGTAATATGACATTACTGTAAAGACTTTCAGACAAAACACCTCAACTCACATACCAATGTCACTTTACAACCTTAACTTTAAAGTCATATTATAAAAAGGACACTAAAGACCAGTTTCGTAATAATATGGCTTTAAAATTGAAAATTAACATCCTAAACTGATATTAGCATATGATCGATAGCTTTCAAACAAAACGCCTGTGTAACATGAAAGTCATAATATGAAATCGGCCCTAAGGGCCATTTTTTAAATTTTTTAAAGTCCGAAAGTCCGTTAAAGTTCTAAAGTGATTTTGCATGTGAGGTACAAGGTTCAAACTAAACAATTGTCAGTAAACAATCAAAATAAAAAAATTGATAGCAAAATAAGCGCCAATTATTTAAAGTTGGTCACATTTACGCTGTTATAGTTCGCCCAGCCGCTGCTGACCCTCGAAATGCATGCAATTGCATGCGTTTCGAGGGTCAACAACGGCTGGGCGAACTATAGCAGCTTGAACCACTGCAGTGGAGTCAATCAAAATATTTAAAAATTGCTTAAAAGATGAGTGGAAAAGTATAAAAACTGCACGCAAAAGGTAATCAGTCAACAGTTAACAGTCAAAAATAGTACGGCATCTAATAATAAAAATTAAGCAAAAAAAAATAACCGCCAAGAAAAAAAATTAGACCGCCTTCAAAAAATATATAAGGGAGAGTGGGGTAATGGTGCGCACTTAAGCGGAAACTGATCTGGTGGCTACCTTTCTTATATTATAGAAAACTTAAAGCTAGAAATAGAAGACCCAATTACCAGACTATCAATAAGTATTATCTTCATTCCTGTAGGTTTAACCATATTTGAAAAAAAATAATGAGAGTATAAAGATGCACTTGCGCACGATTCCCCAACCTGGCGGGTAATGATGCGCAAGAGATGGGTAATGATACGCATCAGAGACAGACGGCAAAATAAAAGAGAAAGAGTGATTTAGGCTACATATTTATTTTAATAATTCTAAACAGAAGTCACATTATTTTAATAATTCTTAACAGAAGTCACATTTGTAGTTGTCTGCAGAATCTGCACTTGTGCACTGAGCGTGGTTCCATGTAGCACAAAGCACACATCGGTACCATAGCTCCCTGTTTTTGCCGGTGTCCCCACAAATAGAACAAGTCTCGTTAGGTTCCTTTGGAGCTTGTAAGGGTGGTGGTATAAAACTTAATTCTATATCATCCAATTCGTCATCATCGCAGATGTCCGACAAATCTTCCTCTGAAGAATCGGATGATTCAGGTTCTGGCATCTTCTTGTTTTGTTTGCCTTTATATTTTTTTCCTGGAGGCTCGTCAAAACATTTACGGATAGTGCCCTTCTTTAAAGCATTCTGCTTTCTTTCATTTTCCTTTCTCTTCATATTTTCTTCTTTTAATGTTTTTTTCTCTTGTGCTTCATCCAGTTTGTCTTTTATGCGCGTGCTTGTTAGTATTTGTGATCGTTGTTTCTCTCTATGTTTTCTATTAGCTGTTTTTTTGACTGCTTGCTTCGGTATGGGAGGCATAGCGAAGAACGAGTTTTGTTTTGACGTACTAGGTTGAGGTTCTTGATTGGCAACTGATAAACTCGGCTGAATATTAGGTAACGAAACCACTATTTGTCATGGGAGAAATTGGATTCGCTACTTCCGGGACAGCTTCAGTTGTATGATTCAGCACTTGGTTGGCGGGGGCAAAGTCATCTTCATCAAATCTGTCTGGGTGTAATGGAAATATTCCCGAGGTTCGAAAACCTGATACAGCTTTTTCAATCATAGCTACTTTCATAAATGCATTATTCAGGAGTTCAGCGACATCATATTCTGTAATCTTCGTATGACCAGTTGTTGATAGGTATAAGTCGTACTCCCTATAAAGGGCATTTTTTAAGGGACTGAAAAAAGTAAGGTCCAAGGGTTGAAGATGATCTGAGGTATGTGGGGGCAAGGACACCTTGTGAATATTCTTCTCTCTACAGAAATTATATGCTGGAATCGAAATATGACTACAGTGATTGTCCAGCACCAAAAGAACAGGATCAGTGTCTGAAGGCTTCACGTACTTTTCAAAATGAAACAGCCACTCGACAAACAGCTCCGAATTAATCCAGCCATTTTTTGAACACTTGTAGGAGGCTCCGACTGGTCCGTTTTTTTTCAGGGTATCTGACATTCTCTGTCTGGGATAAATTAGCATGGGAGGGATATAGTTCCCAGCCGCGCTTACGCAGAAAACTGCTGTTGTGGTCCTCCCCCGTTCTCCTGAGGTAGCGGCTCCCACTTTTTTGACACCTTTTGGTCCGTAAACTTTAGGACATTTCTTTTGGACTGTCGTAATTCCAGTCTCGTCCATATTGTATACTCTATTTGCTTCGAATTTAAATTTTTCTAGCAGAATTGAACAGAATCTCTATTGAACGAAGCAATTCTGTTCAAACTGGTCCCTTCCGGCTGTCTAAGGGTAACTTCAGGTACTCTTTTCAAGAAACCGTAAAGCCAATCTTTCCCCGCTAACCCCTTTTGAGGATTGAAATTATTTTTAATATTTTTCTCGTCTGCATATCGAAATGCGAGTCTTCTTAACCCCTTGGGTGTCAAACCAAAGAATAGTTTTGCCAGTATTTTAACATATTCTTTTAGTTCGTCTTCTGTTTCTTTCATGAATATCGGTTGGCGACCTAAACGAAGTGGTTGATGTGCATCTTCTGGGAGCTTCAAATATTTTCTGAGGGTTGACTCAGGAATTTTAAAATTTCTTCCTGTTTCTCTAATTTTTTTGCCATCATCTTTAATGGCGCTTAGAGCCTTCTGCAAGTCTTCGTCTGTGTATGACAATATTTCTGTCGTGCGATTATAACTTCGTGGCATCTGTAAAAAAATGTATTTTTTAGTAAATATACCTACTTAATATTTATTTCTAGGGGGGGGGGGGGGAATTGTGCGCACCTATGCGCATCATTACCCTCACGCGGTTGGTCGCATATTTTTCGTTATAGAAAAAAAAGTACTGCTCAAACATTCACAAAAATGTACCAAAATACGTCTAAGATGTTAAGCATCTAGAAGATAACTCATATAAGAAGATAGCATATAAATTGTGCACTTACCGTCTTATTTTCTACCGGCCAAATTTAACAAAACTTATGCGATAAATCGAGATGTGCATACTGCGACTACAAATTGCTAACTGACATCGTGGTCGATGGCGTCAGACGTTCGTCAATTGAGCGGTAGACTGCCGCGCCAATTAAACTAGCTGCATGACGTTTTAAACCTTAAATATTGTGATGCGTACCATTACCCGCTGCGCATCATTCCCCCACTCTCCCTTAAACCAAAAAGTAAAAAATAAATTAAACATTTTTTATTTGAATTCGCGCCGACTTCATATAGCTGAAAATTTGCAGCAACAAATATTTAATATTTAAATTATTTTTTACTTTTTGGTTTATATATCTTTAAGAAGGCGCACAGACCGGCAAAATCGAAAAAAGTTGGCCAAAACCTAATCTATTAACGAATTTCATGAAAATTAAAGAATATTATTTAATCAAGAAAAAAGAATAATTTCTTAGCCTCCTGTATAATTCCAAATTATACAGGGTTCACCAAATATCCTTACCGATCATTTTCTAAAAAGGTTAAGAGTAATAAAATAGGATGAAGGTTTTATATTAAATTCCCCATTAAAAAGTTAATTCTCACCTTTCTTCAGCTTCTGGTTTTCCTGAAAGTACTAAAAGGTAGCGTTTTTATTTCAAATTGGACGATATGTATACCGTTTTCCGATTTCTTATAAAATTGTACAATTAATTTATGAAATAGTGATACGGAATGTGTATCTCTAGTGCTAAATGATTAAAAACTTTATAAATAAACCAAAAGACAAATTTATTCAACACAGCTTTATTTATATTTGCATTAATACACACTAAAGGAAAAAATTTTAAAAAATTACAGAAAATCAGAAGCATCATCAGAATCTTCGCTAGACAAGTCTACATTCAAGAAAGTGATGTTACTTTTGGAGGCAAACTGAAAGCCTCTTTCTCGAAAGATTTAGAGCTACGTTTAGGAAGTTTTCTAATTGTTGATATGACTGGATCCGAACATAAAAGAAGTCTATTAAAAATGTCTTCCAAAGTCTGCTTCGGGAGCATTTGCGAGCAATGCCTTTCCTATATCTTTTTATATTCCTATTTACAGCTTCTTCATTCTTCGCTTAGCTGGCCAATAGGAATTAAAAGTAATTGTATTATATCAGTTGATTAGGGCATCTAAATCGTCACTGTTTTCAA
>MU185288.1:0-42439 GCA_016904865.1 Pissodes strobi | reverse complement strand
TTATGTTCTCGGAACCTACGACAATCTTTGTTCCGAGCTTCCTGAGCGTCTTCCGAAAGCTGACCGATTGGAATAAGTGCCGTTTTGATAACCTCCGTACTGTGGACCAGTATTTTATGTACCGTAGCTGGCATATAATACCACGGATAGAGTCTTAAGTAAAGCTTTCTGGTTTCAAGACACAAATTGGCGAATTCAACAATATTTATCTCAAAGCCAGAAGACAATGTTCTTAAAAGAATATCAAAATTTTTGATTAGGGTAACGTCTAATCCCGTAATTTTAGCACTTATTTCGGGGTTCCCAAAAAAACGTCGGGCAGTATTCCCGTCATTTGTAGAACCGAATCCTGGCTTTGGTTTATCGACAACGAGGCCCAATTCATGCTTGAAACGTTGCCTGATTTCGTCAGTTCGCTGTTTCACATAGGCTTTATCGTTGTCTCCTTTGACCTGCCAGGTTTTGATATGTAGGCGATAGCTAATATGTAATAAACATTCGAAGCAACGAATCCAAGCATGCAGAGTAGACAAACCAAAGCCAAGATTTTCTTTATTACTATCAAAGTGCCTGGTATCATTATTCATCAATTTAGGCGTAGCACCACAAATGTAACACTTCTGTGACGATCGATTTGCGGTCAAAGCGTTACAAACTTTTCCGTCAATCATTGTCAGCAGAAGCTCATGCCTAACAGATACTTCAGTATTACCGAGGTTACAAAGTGTTGGAAGTAAATGGTTTATTTCTTCCAAAATTTTATCAGTCTCAATTTTCGTAAATTCATTTGTTTCTTTAGCAAAAATGAATTTAATTGGGCGACAAAACATTGTAGACGATGGCCGAAGATTTTGCCATATGATGTTGTGGTCGTCATGTAATCTAATGGGAACAAATGAAAATACGAACACTCGTCTGTATCCTCAGGGTTCTGAAATCTCTGTTTGTAGGTGCTGTGACCAGAACTTCCGTCACACCCCCATTTAGACACTAGTGTCAATGATGAATTAATAGGTAGCACACTGTTAATAACTTCACTCTGTGCTTGTACTAATCGCTCAACGGTTTTATCTAATATTGCTTGTAAATTTATTTCAGCACGAGTTTCAGTAACAACAATGTGTTCCTCAGAAGGATAACAGGCCTTTTTTGACTTACTCAAAGTGTAGTATGATGGAAACACGTAATGTGCTGCCTTCATACACCATTTCCGAGTCTCCTTGTAGGAATGAGTTGTTGACTTAGAGTCTACATAGTATGCTAAGGCTTCATCACCACTTAATTGTCTAGAAACATCCGCGAGACTGGCTTTTTTGTTAACACTTACTTTTTCGGGGCATGGACAGTTTCTAATATCTTTAAGCACTCTTCAGCGTTCCTCTGTCCCGTTGAACGTACTGCTACTTCTGCAGCCGTCATCAGTTCACTAACACTTCGCGACTGAATGAGGTCTTCTACGCGACGTTTCTTTGTCTTAAACGATGATTCCTCGAAATTTTTCCTAGGTCTTCCTGAAGAAGTAGCTTCTTTTGATGACGTGTTCAGCAGCCAACCAGCTTCTATTCTTAGCCAAGAAACGTTCCTTTGACTTTCCCGCAGCCACCCATCTGTCAGCGATTTTTGCAGAATAACTGGCTATCTTCAGCTTAATTTCTCTTAGTGAGTCATCAGTAATATCACTCAGATGAAATTTTGTCGTGAAAAAGTCGAATAAACGAGAATTTCTCTGATTCTTCGAATGCTTCAGCCATTCTTCCAAAAACTCTGTTTTTGTGACAGAGAGTGTGTGTTCTGAAAAAATATAAAAAATATAGTTGTACTCGATTGTGCTGGCTAAATTTTATATAATTTTAATCATGACTCTTTCAGCTAAAACATATAAAAAATTTAGCCTGGATACATATGGATACAAATAATTCCGGGAGCTCTAATCGTATTAAATCAAGAGAAATCGACCAGCAATGTTTACTATCTTTTAACATTTTCTTGCACATTATTATAACAGATCTGAGATGTATGTTAATAGGTAAAATGTAGTACTTACCCTCAAAAATAATATCCATTACTAAAAACTTTCACAATATAAATCGCTACAGTAGTGAGATGTCATGAAATGTGTCAAAAAATGGCACTACTTGATTTATTTGTTGCACTTGTCACTTTACCCGACTTGTCGACGCCATGATTCATCACTGTGGAGTGATAGGCACAAACAGGTATTGAAATCGTGATGTTGAGGTATTTGTTTACATTACGGAATAACCCATTCTTAGAAATTTAGTCATACATTTTGTCCACTTAGCTTGTTCAGACAAAACACTGTGCGATTCCGTCCCCAGAAACAGACTAACACGATCTCTCACGTATATTACGTGATGTGCCAAATGTAGCATGCACTTTTTCGTGATTTGATACCCCATAATAGGAAAACAAAAACATTTTCAATGTGAAAAATTTGTCACTAAAAAATTAACAAAGAAATAAAAATATGAAACAATTCAGTATTCCAAACTTTTGGACATATTATGTGTATATTTATTTTAAAAGAAATAGTATTTTTTCTTAATTATATTTTTCGTTATTTTCAGATATCTTTCTTAAGGATTTTCATTCAGGAATCTGGCTACTACAAGAATGCGAGCTTCTACGGTAGGAATTATTATTCACGAAACTTGTGTCGTATTGTGGGAGGAATTAGTAGGAGAATTTATGCCACCACCAAATGAAGAAAAAAATTCAAGGTTTTGAAGAAAGATGGAAGTTTCCAAACTGCATTGATGGCAAGCACTGTCAGATTAAATGCCCGTCTGGAAGCAGATCAAGTTATTTTAACTATCTTAAGTGTTTCTCTGTTGTGTTGCAAGGCGTGGTTGATGCTGATAATTTTTTTTATTAATATCGAAGTTGGAGGTAGAGCAAAGCAAAGCGATGGTGGCACTTTATTCTTCGAACTTATTTCATTTAATAGAAAATAAAAGGTTTAATATACCAGTAGAAAAAGAATTACCGGGCACAAACAAAAAAGTACCTCATGTGCTAATAGGAGATGAGGCATATCCTTTAAAACCGTATCTAATGCGACCGGTTCCTGACATAAATTTCAACAAACGCTTATCGTCTGCAAGTAAATGCATAGAATGCACCTTTGGAATACTTCGGGCTAAATGACGAATTTTAGGAAAAGAAATTGAACTTGAACCTCCAAAGGCTATTGCAATCATAAAATGTGCATGTATATTACATAATGTGATTAGAGTACGGGACAGTGATTCGGACTTGGACTATTGTAAGGGGTTGACCCAATTTTCAAATAATGTTAATATAAACCATGGACGGTCAACAAATCGCGCCAAAGAAGTTTGGGATATCTTTGCAAATTATTTTTTACATTTCAAAAATAAATACAACAAGCTATTTTGTCTATCATGCGACAAACCCAATATTGTTCAAAATTTATTTGTTTCTAATTTATTACTTTGAAAAATATAAAAAAAACATACAGGTATTTTTCCTTAGGCAGTTCGAGTAATCTAAGGTGGTAAATAAATAAAGTTTTTGGAACCACATGTACATTAATTTTTTATGCGCTCTATAAGTTTTTTGGTTTTAAATTAATGCATTTTTTAAAGAACATTTACAAAAATGTTCTTAAGATAAAAAAACGTTTTTATTTTACCACGCCTTTAGTCACAAAATGTTATTAATAAGCTACCTATATTAGTATTATTAGATTTTTACCTGGTACACCAAGAATTTTTGTAACCTCTAACCACTCTTTTTTGGTAACTTCATTTTTTTGTAATTTTTGTCCGTATCATTCCATAAAAAACCAGCTGTTTACCAAACACAGCATGCCGCTATACTTAAAAGCACTGGTGGCGTTATATCTTGCCGATCGCACGTTCTCAGGAATGGACGATCACCCTAAACGCTGCGAAAACCGAACTAAGTATTATCACCATTTATTCCGCCTTCGAAAATATTCTCTCACAAGGAACTGAACTACCAAGGGTACAACATTTTTGGTTAACAATCTCACTTAGGTAAGGGTAGTTGTAGTGGTTCTTTTTCCACCAATCGAGAGGGTTACAATTGCGGTCCAAAATATTGTTACGTTTTTCCCGTGGGTTCTTAACAGAATTACAACTTTGCTATTTTCAACTAATACTCTCTTTATTCACTACCACTGTATACAATTTAACTCACTAAACTAGTCTTATAACTTTACCACTAATATCTATTCAACACTCAATGATTAACTGAACTGAACTGCTAACCGACTGACTAACATTCGCCTTAGGTCTGCTTATATATAATCTTAAATCTATCACGAATATTCGGGAAGTATTCCGACGCCACTCTATATGATCTCGACGAGGCCATCGAGATAATTCCAGTCCAGCGATCCTGACTTCGCGACCGGCCGGGCGATGAGTCATACAGACAAAGAAGTGAGGGGCACGGCGGCTAGTTGTATAGGGCAGCACAAAAACGTTCGAATGGTTGTTAGGCTAGCCGTAACATTGCCTCCCTCTTAATTCTGATCGTCCCGATCAGCTACTTCATGTCCGTGATATGCTTTCAACCTGTCGAGGTGGACAACTTTCAGTTTGCTTCTGGGGCTACGCTGAATTCTATACACAACGTCATTAATTCTTTTGATGACCGTATAGGGTCCTTCCCATACTGGTGTTAGCTTGGGAGGTCTTCCTGTCTTCCTTTGCGGGTTATATAACCAGACTTTATCGTTCATCCGAAATCCCCTAGAGTTAGCTTGGAGATCATATCGAGCCTTCATTCGGTCACTAGCGAGACGTTCAAACGGTAGTCCCACATCATTCGGTTTGCTCTTCCCACTGGATCCTGTCTGAGGTCCTTGAGTTGAGGCACAGGTTGAACACTGCTGGCACCATGATTTCACATCCTGGCAGTAGTTGACCCAGTAAAATCTGTCGCGGATCTTGTCAATCATTTTGTTCACTCCGAGATGAGCACCAAACTTTCTATTATGTACTCCATCCAGAACTTCCGATACCTTCTTCCTTGGTACCACTAACTGCGTCTTCACTACCTTGCCATCGGCGCTTTCCCAGGCTCGTTTAAGGAGTCCATTTTCAACTACCAGGGAGTCCCACTGAGCCCACAGAGATTTAAAAGTAGATCCCTTAGTTGAAATATCTCTCCAGCTTGGTCTTGGTTGACGTTCTTCCTTAGCTTTTAGTAGTAGTGCTATTTCATTATCCTCAAGCTGATCTTTCTTCAGTTGCTCTGTGGTCCACTGCTGATCAACCTTAAACTTGATTCGCCTAATGGAAGTGCTTCCTTCTCGTTGGTCAATTCTTTGGCGATGTTTATAATTATCCTCACATGACCTTCTGGATAAAGCATCTGTCTTACTATGCCATCTTCCTTCCCTGTGCTTAGCCTTAAAATTGTATTGTTTCAACTCTTCCTGACTTGGCTTTGAACTGCTGTTGTCTCTGGATGGAGCTGTAGGTCGTAGTTGTACTGGACAGTCTCTCTTAAAATGCCCAATGTTGCCACATATATAGCACTGATTTGGAACATTTCGGTTACGTGGCCTATCTTCTAGTGGCTCCCGGAATCTTTGTACTTGACAGTCTCTTTTGAAATGTCCAGTCCTGCCGCATCTATAGCACTGATTTGTAGCCTTTCGATTACATGGTCTAACTTCTGTTGGCTCCCGGAATATCCGTATTCGACAGTCCCTTCTGAAATGTCCAGTCTTTCCACATCTATAACACTGATTTGATGTATTTTGGTTATGTGGCCTATCTTCTATTGGCTCCTGGAATCTTTGTACTCGACAGTCCCTTTTGAAGTGTCCAGTCTTGCCACATCTATAGCACTGATTACGGTTGTATGGCCTAACTTCTAGTGACTCCCGGAATCTCCCCGTGGCCTGAAGAACTTCGGTTAATTTCTTCAAAATACCGCCCATTTCAGTTAGTTCACAACTGTTCGCCAAATTTTCTTCCTTGATGGATACGTCCCTGATTGCTGGCTTAGAGATGTTACAGGCCGCCTCGATTTCTAGGGCTCGACCCAAAGCTTCACTGCTGTTATCAAATTTGGCTAGGCGTAGCATTTTCTGAGTTTCTGGATCTCTGATACCATCCACGAAATATTGGGCAGCAAGTTCCTCTTGAAATTCCTCTGTCGCTCCCGGGTAGGCCAATTGAATGAGACGTCTAATGTCTGCCTCAAATTCTTGCAGGTTTTCACCAGGCTTCTGATGCCGAGACTTTACTTGTGCCTGATACAGTTGTCTTCGGTGTTGGTCTCCAAATCGTCTCTCCAGGACAGCTACAAGGATGTCATATTTCCCTTGTTGGCTGATGGGAATGGTCTGCAGTAGTTCCAGGGCAGATCCACGAAGCGCTACCACTAGTGATGTAGCCATTTCTTCATTATTCCAACCGTTGGCAACAGCAGCGGCTTCAAATTGTCTTTTGTACATTGTCCAGGATGTTTGACCGTCGTACGTTGGAGGTTTGATGTTTTGTCCTGAGGTGAATGCCCTCTCGGGGGGTGCTTGATGTTTTAGTCTGGTAAATTCTGCTTGTAGATTCTTCACTTCTTTCTGCACGTCTCCTACTTCTTTTTGTACATTTCCAACTTCTTTTTGTACATTTCCAACTTCTTTTTGAATATTGTTTACTTCTTTTTCAAATTTCTCATTTTGTCCGTCCAATATTTTCTGTAATTTTCCTTGCTCGCCTACAATTACATCCAGCATCCATTTCTGAAGCTGGTCCTGCTCTGCTTGCCTTTTCTCTTCCTGGTCTTGCAAAATTTTCTGAAGCCGGTCCTGTTCAGCTTGCCTTCTACGTTCATCCTCCTCCCGTTCAGCTTGCCTTTTATCTTCTTGATCTTGAAAAATTTTGTGCAGCCGGTCCTGTTCTGCTTGCCTTTTACGTTCATCCTCTTCCCGATCCGCTTGCCTTCTACGTTCATCCTCTTCCCGATCTGCTTGCTTTTTATCTTCTTGATCTTGAAAAATGTTCTGAAGCCGGTCCTGTTCTATCTGCTTTTTACGTTCTTCCTCTTCCCGATCCGCTCGCCTCTCAGCATTTAAATTATCCATAAAATCGGCCAACATTTTATTTATTTGCTCCATTTCCGCCGTTTGTTGCCTTGTATTGACCATAGAATGTTATAAAATTTTACCAGAATCCACCAATCAAACGGTCTCGTTGACGTACTTGTACTTCTTTCCTCGAAAAATACTTCGCAAGTCCGGTCCCTTCACAATCCAACTTCTGACACCAAATGTTACGTTTTTCCCGTGGGTTCTTAACAGAATTACAACTTTGCTATTTTCAACTAATACTCTCTTTATTCACTACCACTGTATACAATTTAACTCACTAAACTAGTCTTATAACTTTACCACTAATATCTATTCAACACTCAATGATTAACTGAACTGAACTGCTAACCGACTGACTAACATTCGCCTTAGGTCTGCTTATATATAATCTTAAATCTATCACGAATATTCGGGAAGTATTCCGACGCCACTCTATATGATCTCGACGAGGCCATCGAGATAATTCCAGTCCAGCGATCCTGACTTCGCGACCGGCCGGGCGATGAGTCATACAGACAAAGAAGTGAGGGGCACGGCGGCTAGTTGTATAGGGTAGCACAAAAACGTTCGAATGGTTGTTAGGCTAGCCGTAACAATATCATCCTCCAAATATCGTTGCATCTCAATAATTGCGCGGCTTGATGCTGATGCAGATTTAGATATTTTTTTTGATCACATACTCGTCAATACAGTCCCAGAGTGTAAAAGTATTGGAACTATGTTCCTTCATTGCTTTTTTTGGGGGCTTCATTTGAATCTTGAAGGTTTTCCCCGTTATTTTTTTTTATTCATAATTTATGTGATCAGATTTGTGGCTAATTTTTTGACAATGTCGACAGCGTCGTCATGCTTAAATGGGTACTGTTAAACCGCGGGTCTAAGAACGTTGAAAGAGTTAAAGTATTACTGTATTCCACATTTCCTACCCGATTTCGCAAACCATTTTCAAGACTCTGTATTACTGTTTTGGTTGAGTTTAAAATGTTCTCAGTCTTCATTTCCTCGCAAATATTTAACAGGCCACGTTGTAAAACAATCAGAAGTGCAGCAGAAATGTAATTTTGTCCACTAATATTTTTTGTAGTTTCGTCAAAATGTTTTAAAACATCACAAAGCTCTTTTAGTAGAGTCCATTCATCAGCATCCAAATGTGGTAAACGAGCATCTAACAAACCGATTTCTGATCTTAGCGGATCTTCGAGTTCTACAAACCTTAGAATCATATGAAATGTAGAATTCCATCTAGTGATAACATCCTACGTTAACATTTTTGGAGGATCAATGCCAAATTGCATTTGAAAGTTTTTTAATTTAGTGTTAGCAACGGTGCTCCACCGAAAATGTGCAACAATGCTTTTCACTTTGCCCAAAACGTCTGTCACCAACTTCAGAGAATCCTGCATGATGAAATTGAGTGTATGGGCGAAACAACCGAAATATTTAAGGCCTAACTCGTTAGTTATTGCACTTTTAATGTTGCTGGCATTGTCTGATACAACCAAAATAACTTTTTTCTATTTTGGTATCATAAAGAAGTATTTTCGATACGCAAAGTAGTGTCGAAAAGTAGCTCTTTTCGACACTACTTTTGTTGACTGGTTGCTATGATATTAACAAAATTGTTCAATGTCAAGGCTCACTAGCAAAAATTTCAACACCGTTTTGAATGGGATTCCTAATAATACAGACGTCAAACGTGACAAGATGGCCGTCCAACTTTTGATCGCGACTTGAATAAATTAATGTTTTTCATTAAAAAACGTGCAAAATAGAAAAAATATTATAAAATAGAGGTTTTAAAAGATATTTAGCGCATTCGCACGTTAGGAAACTCCCCGCAAGCGGGTCGTTTCCTAATTTCGTGGTCTTTTAAAACTAGTATCTTAATATACTATTTTCTCTAACTGCCAATTTTTTAAAACATCCCTAAATCTAGAAGCAAAATTTATGGCAGTTTTTCTTCAAGTAACTCACAACTTAATAGCACAGAACACATTTTAAAATTATTGTCAATGTAATGAGCGGTTATTGCTATATATCCCTCATTTTTGACAGATGTCCAACAGTCAGTAGTTAGACAAATATTTACCACTTTTTTTATTTCCTCTTTCGCACTTTCTAGACATTTTTCGTAGTCCAAAGGAATAAAATTGTTTGAAATAGTTTGCCGAGCTGGTAAGCTATATGACGGATTTAAATTATACACCAAATTTCGAAATCCGCGATCTTCAAATATGAAGGGTTGGTAATCAAATATAATGTAGTATAACGTACCCGGGCCTGTTCAACATAGTTGAATCAGATAAGTAAAATTGTGCTTTATCTTTATTTTGCCAATGATCGTCGAATTAGCTTAAAAAGAAAACCGAGCCCTACGTTGTGTTATTATTATATCTTACACAATTTTAATTATTCGGATTGCGCTTCGACTAAACACAATTAGGGAAATTTGAGGGAAAGGTGAGTCATGTAAATTAAACCACAGATTCCTAATACGCCTAATTTATTAAAGAAAAGCGTGCCATACTCCGCCTGGAATTCACGAGGGAAAAGAGCATGGCAGAGAAAACCTCGATCCCAATTCCTAAACCGAGTTATGCTGAACAACCTTCATTAGTATAACAATTAATTAAATTACTGTCTCACGCACCGCAATTTGTCGTTCCACACTTGTGACAATACTACAATACATTCAAAACTGAAGAGTTTAGGATTAGTTAGCCAGACGTCGCCAGCAGGTACTGAGGTCCCATACGGGAGGCTACTCAGCTATAGTTGCAAATTGAGCTAATATCTCTAGTAAGACCTGCAGGCCGATTAATATATCTTTCCTTCGTCATCGCTTAGCGATTGATTACATTATTTGTCATTGAATAGTATTCCTTTACTGTTGCTTATTAGTTATAGTCATTTCGATATCATATATTTAAATTCCGAATATATGGTTTTATTCTCTGTAATTGTGCACAGGCTACAAATCTTTTATCATTTCGGGTGCTTATAAGCAATTGGCATCAAGTCAAAAATCAAGGTTACAAATTAATGTAAATTTAAATTTCACATAGGTTTCATACAAAAGCAAATCATTGAAAATATAACATTTGTTAAAAGAACGACCCAGGGTGCCTTGCTCGCAAGCTCACGATTTATAGCTAGGATATTCGCTCAGTCAGGGGAGGAAAATGTTAGTGGATTCATCAAGTCCCTTACTTACATTACAATCACAGTCATACGAAAACTAAAATTCCAGCACGAAAAGACAGCAGCCAATACAGTGTTATTCACAGCATAAAACGATCTCATTAAATTTATATACACACATGTTATACCATCAAATATAAATTATCCATGAAAATAAATGAAATATTTGTGCAAATTATGTTTGTAACAATATGATAATATATGTACAGGTTAATACCATCAAATATGAATTATCCATGAGAATAAATGAAATATTTGTGCAAATTATGTTTATAACAATATCAAAATATATACACATGTTTTGCCATCAAATATGAATTATTATCAATGAGAATAAAATTAATATACTTGTGCAAATTATGTTAATAGCAATTTCAAAATATATACACACGTTATACCATCAAATATGAATCATCCATGAAAATAGAAGAAATAATTATGCAAATTATGTTAATAACAATATCAAAATATATACACACGTTATATCATCAAATATGAATTATTCATGAAAATAAAGAAATTTATGCAAATAATGTTAATAACAATATCGAAATATATACACATGTTATGCCATCAAATATTAATTATCAATAAAAATAGAAGAAATATTTATGCAAATTATGTTAATAACAATATCAACATATATACACACGTTATATCATCAAATATGAATTATTCATGAAAATAAAGAAATATTTATGCAAATAATGTTAATAACAATATCAAAATATATACACATGTTATGCCATCAAATATTAATTATCAATGAAAATAGAAGAAATATTTATGCAAATTATGTTAATAACAATATGAAAATGTATACACATGTTAGGCCATCACATATTAATTATCAATGAAAATAAAATATATAATGGTACAAATTATGATAATAACAATATTATAAGTTCCATTTTACCGACTTGTAATGCATAATATTGCAACACAAATGCAAAACAATTCACCAAAATAAACTGTACACTCCGCTGGCTTCTGACTCTCTATTTTTCCGTTCTCGAGCAGTACCCTTCGGATCTCCTCCAAAAAACCTCGCAAATACTCGACCTCAATTTATGACTCGATTTATCTTTTACATGTATAAAGGGTGTCTCAAAATATAAACATAGATAGGGTGTCTCAAAAATGAGTGTATCAGGCCTAATGAAATAGTATTTTAAAGAGGTGGGTCATCTCAATAAAAAGTACTAAATGAAAAACTTTTGTATTCCATGCTTAAATTTAATCCAAAAGGACTTAATCAGCGTAACAGAGCGCTTTCAGCGATTGCCATCATCAGTGTTACCTGCAAAGTGAATAAAAGAACCACCCGTTAGTGGAAACCGGCAAAAGCTGTAAAATGTTTGGGTCGAACAAAGAAAAAATTGCAAATGGAGTAACCTATGGTGAAAAAAGAAATTTGAATTTTAAATTTGAATTTTTGAATTCTGAATTTATTGAGATAAAAAATGATAATTAAAACGGTAAAAAAAAGATGAATTTATTTGTTATGTGATTTTAAGCAAAAGAAAAAGAAAATGGTGGAACTTTTTCATTCACTTGTCAGTTGGAACAAAAGAACATATCCACAAGAGGCACAAACTACATCAAAACGACAACGGTCACATCAAAATTTAAATGACACTTTACATTTTAAGAAAGGTTCACATAATTAAAACAGTTAACAAATCAACAGACCGACGTGGGAACCACGTTTTGATGGAACGACAAACATGTCTCAGTTGATAAGCTTGACAAGTAAACCGAAGACCGCAAACGCAAAAGGAAATACGTCAAGAAATGGCGGTAGTTATAAATTTGAAAACAAAGTAATGTAAGAGAGAGGAAAAAGGTTAAATATCTAATTTTACAAAATTTTACTTAAATTATAGAGGAAATACCACTGTGCCAGACTAGACCCAACAAACTGATTTGAAATGTCTGAGACAAACTAGATTTAAGAAAAAGCGTAACTATTTAAGATGAGATTAGATAGATAAAAGCCCTAACAGTTCATTGTCCATCTTGCGTTTCGCGGTTGCCGATATTTTTCTTGAAATGTATGATGTAACAGTTTCTTGTTTACGTTTACATACTTGCTACTTAGAGGATCCAGCCACAGGCACAGTTGGGATTCCCTCTTTCGTGAAATTCTGACCTGACGATGTAGGTTCAGATGCGATCTGTTCATTGATGGTTATTTTTATCGTCCGAATTCAAATGAGTCTCACTTTCATCACTGCATTTGTCCGGGACAATTTTAATGTTTGTTTAAATTTGTTTAAATTTGAAACAGAGTATTTGTATCCTATTTTCGGTTTACACACATCACTATTCACGGCCGTATATTTGGATACTTCAATATAAAAAGTATATAACAATATCTAAACTGCCTGTACTTCACAGAAACAGAACCAGAAAAAAACCAGTAACTAACCTAGGCGAATCATGTAAAGTTAAAACGTATGCACCAGAAAACTTGGTATTTCGTATTCGAGAACTGACATGCATGCATATAGCATACCATAGCATAAACATATCCGTCCAGTGTCGATGAACGCGCGTATGTCATAGATCAAAAATCAGATTTTATAAAATTTATTTTTATTTTATTTGTATAAATGCTGATTTAAAAGAACCGAAAGCCTTTATCTTAATCGGCTAGTAATACAATATTATGATCATTTTGGCTGAAAATAAGCTTCATTCATCATTCATAAAAACAAATAAACATCAATACTATATCGCTTATCGAAGCGACAAAACAACTGAAACAAAACTTTCGACTGCATAATACTAAGAAAACATAATTTAGGCGGCCGGCGGCACCAACAAGTGCATTCATGAAAATATCACAAGAATAGAAAACAATTATTCTTGTGGAAATATGTTACTTGGTATCAGGAACTGATCCTGGGATCAGGTATTTGCGTATATGGGATCAGTCCTGAACTGATTCGTAAAGAAATCGGGATCAACCAACACTACTGACATCGAGTACATCGACCAACATATAGACAAAATAGCCAGCAAGTTCTTCGATTTCGGCATTAGGCGATCACCGGCGACAGCGAGGATCGAAGATATCAGATACAACCCAGGTATTAACTTAAAATACGGACCTATATATAAGAACACAACCTTATTCTACCAGAAATTGCGACCGCCCCATTAGACAAAAACCGAAATGAAATACAATAAGACACAAGACATGACACACACAAAGCACAACCACACTGAAACATTCAAACACAACCTCGTATAACGGGAAATAGAGATGGGTAGTATTCGTATGATTCGTATCATTGATACGAATCCTTCCAGTGATTCGAATGGTACAAATGTAATGTAACCGTATGTCGTTACCGTATAAGAAGACTGTATTGAGCGGAGGATTTGGAACGGAATACGAAAGCCGCCCGCGGGCCGATATCGATACGTAATACGAAATTGGAATTAGGAACTCTGTACTCTGGTACGGTTCCCGGTATTGTTGCGATGCAATACCGTATGCGATTAGATAGTGATGCGAACGCTCATATTGGAATTTGGAACTTCGGAACCCATGTTTTGTGAAATAACTGAGTTAAACTAAAATATTTTTTCAATTAAATTAAAAATATATTTATTATATTTTATTACAAAATAGATATCTAAACATAATACAAAACAAGTGGAACATGGCGAATATTTGTACCTAGATACTATGAAATAAAAACAAAGTAAATCTCGGATTCTTTGGTGTTACAAAATAAAATAATACTTTAACTTATAATAACTAAAAACAAAATGAAATAACAAAGAATAGAATATACAAAAATTAAATATTTACATGTCTTGCATTAAAATTTATGAATAATAGTTGTGACACTTTATTTGCACTTAATCTTGAGCGTTTTTCTTCAATTGTGAGACCCCCTTTAGAGAAGATCCGCTCTGCTGGCACCGAAGTGGCTACAATGCACAATCTTCTTTTCATTGGATGAAATAAACGTGGATATATAGATTGCATTTTATACCACCATAACAATGGATTTTCATTTCTTTTCAAAAGTTGCTCTTGTATGTATCGATTAACTTCTACAATACTTGCAGCCGTCAAATTTTTATTTCCTGTAAATTCATCCTTTGTTTTTTGCCATATTCGCTCCAAATAGAGATTTTCTTTTTACCTGAGTCTGCTTCAGGATCATCCGCTACCTCGTCCACTTCTTTTAGCCTATTTTCCTCTTCTTATAGTATTACACCAGCGCAAAGCTTTTCAACGGGTTCCTTGACTTTTTATAAGAGTTGTCATTTGAAAACCACTTAGTTTTAAACCGAGGGTCTAAAAATGTAGCTTCTCCAAGCATTACATTATCTTCAATATTCTGAAAACGCTTTTGTATTTGAGTTACCAATGCCGCTGCAAAATGTTTACTCTCTTACTCTCTAATGGCTGATCGGCGTTATTTTAGAGGTTTTGACAATGCTGCAATATTGCGTTGATTAATGCTAATAATTTGGATATTGTTACGTTTTTTTCCGCACTTATTTCCACTGTAACTTCCTTGAAACATTCTAAAGCTTTACATGCATTGGCCACTATTTTCCCGTCCGTGTTGGTTAATAGGTCATGAGAAAAATTTTCCAAAAGTGATATCGTTGTAATTAGTGGTTGTTTTACTTCTAATATCCGAGTAAACCATAGGTGGAATTCCACCTAGTTATAACATCTTGCTTTAACGTTAATTCCTTGTATTCCATTTGTTTTTCTTTTTCTTTTAATTTGCAGTTGCTAATGGGCTTCTTTTAAAAAATGTGACGATTGCTTTTACCTTTGATTGCACCTGTGCAATTTCCATTAGAGCTGTCTGAACAATTAGGTTTAGGGTGTGTGCATAACAGGGAAGGTGCTTGTGTTTCCATCCGCATGCACGGATAGAAGCCGTGACATTTGCAGCATTATCTGTCACAATGGCCACACCTTTATTATCAACAGACCATTCACGAAGGATGCGTTTTGTTTCAGTCGCAGTAAGTAAGACTAAGTTAGAGTAATGTGAACAACTTTTATTTATAAACAAAATAAACATCCTTAAAATACATTTTAAGTAAAGGAACTAAAATAAAACAATATTCCGATAAATCATTTAAATATTGTCAGCAACAGATCAAGGTAGTTTGCAAAAAAAATTGTAAGTTGTGTGTAATTAGCAGTGTTAAGTCCGGTTGCGACGAGGCAACTAGTTGCGGCGACAAAGTTGCAGCTATTTTTTGATGCCGCGATTTGTCGCACATACGTTCACACACGGATGCAATTTTTCTAGTAAATAACCAGACTACTGCCAACTGTGCAAACATGATATGTAAAGTTACTAGAACTAGTAAAATAATTTTCATAATTCTGGTGCTTTCTTTAATTCTACAGGGAATGCACCGGTTGACACTGTATCCTTCATTTACTTTAAGTAGCTATCTTGGGCTTAATAGTAGAAGCAGCGAAATATTTGAGAGTCCAAAAAGTGTCGTCAATACAAAAATGTATGTTGCCAAAAGAAAATCACTAAAGAAAGTTACTAAGTCGCCGCGATTAGTTGCATGAAAATAGAACATGTTCTATTACGTGTAACCAAATTGCAAAGTGTGAACGCTTGAATTGGTGCAATTTTGATTGCTGCAATCGAATAGCCGCGACAAAGTTGCATCGTGAGAACCGGGCTTTAGAAGATGAATCTCCAGTAGACGTATTGGTTATGTCACCTAGTAAAATAGGGTGGGTATTAATCAGGATTATGGTTTAGAGTTTGTCAAGGTTTGTCTGTGTGCGACTTTTGTAAGTCAACGTATTGGTATTTAGTACGTGATTGTTGTGTAGTTGTTGGTTAGAGTGTATAATGATTTGTGTTGGATTCTCCTGTGAATTATTAATATGTGGTGAAACTTCAGTGGTCTGGTTTTGAGATGAATATGGGTTAGGACCATAAGTTTGGGCTTTATTTATTGATGTTGTATTTGTAGTGTAAATAGAATGTTGCGGTTGGTGCTGGTAACCAATGCGTTGCCCGATCGTGGGTAGGAGAGTAATAAGCAAGATCAGAGTTATTTCCCTGAACATTGTTCGCATTTCTTGAATCGTTTGATACTGAAACAATCCTAGTATTTTTAGTCACGTTGCCAATATCAGCCTCAAAAAGTACGTCATTTATAAGTTTTTCTGTATACAATCTAGTTTCTTTTGTAAGCCACATTTTTCCCAAAAATGGTACATTGGTCATTATCGTTGGCACGCAGCCTTTCTCCTACTAGAGTCAAAATTTCGTCTGTTTGTTGAATATCACATTTCCCTTTGGGTTTCCTTTTTTCCCGAGTTGTATCTGATGAGCATGAAGTTCTGTTTTCTTGACTAGTACATGGACGAGAATTGGGTGAAGGTTGCGTTTCAGCTGGTGATGATATTACGTCCCTGTATATCGTTTGCAATTTCCAGCAATAAAATTTTACATTATTATTTTTTTTTTAGTTTCCATCGACTGAGACAGAGTGGAAAAATATTGCAGACGACTTTGAGAAGAAATGCAACTTTTCCAACTGTTTGGGAGCGATCGACGGAAGGCACGTTAATATCAGACCGCCTGCCGGAAGTTCTCATATTTTTATAATTATAAAGGCTCACATAGTCTAGTACTTATGGTAGTAGTTAATGCAAATTACGAGTTTCTTATGTGTGATGTTGATGTAAATTGCCGCATATCAGATGGAGGATTTATCGAGTACACACATTGTTATCAAAAACTTAAACATGGTGAACTATCTCTACCACCGCCAAGCAAACCAACTAATAGTGGACGAGAACTGCCATTTGTTTTTATTGGCGATGAAGCATTTGCCCTTCGTTCGGATTTGTTGAAACCGTTTAGTCAGAGAGACCTGGATCACGATAAAAAAAAATTAATTATCGTCTCTCTAGGGCAAGGTGCAGAGTAGAGAACGCTTTCGGTATACTATCTGCTCGTTTTCGAATATATCACACAGCTATATCCATTAATTTAGAAGCAATTGACAAAGTGGTTATGGCAACGTGTGTTTTGCATAATTTTCTAAGAAGAAGATTTGCAACAGTGTATGCCCCTGACAATAACATACAGGGAAAATCATGAAGATGAGACTGTTGAAATAGGATTGCAAGCAAATGATATGGTACGTTTACAGCGCGGCTCCAACAGAAGAACAAGCAAAGATGGAAAAGAAGTTAGGCAGTTATTTATGAACTATTTCAATAATAATGACGGCGTAGTAGCTTGGCAGGAAAAAATTATTCCTTAATTGGTAAACGTTGTTTTGTAATAAATATTAAAACAGTTCAGTTTGGTTTTTTCTGTTCTACGATAAACGTTTTATAAGGCGCTTTTAATAAAAATAATACAAGGTTTCATTAAGTCAATGACTTGAAAATACTAAAATTTAATATCGTTTATGCTTATTTTAGTCGTATGCTACAAAAAAAAATTAAAAATGAAAAAAAAAAAACACGAAGAAAATAAATCGAGTTTTTCAATTTTTGTATTTTTATTGTGAACACCCTGTATAATACAGGGTTGTGAAATCGTGGGAATTGATGGGCTATGTGAGTGCAAATGTAACTGCAAATAAATAATTTTTAAATATCTGTCGGTGTTTGTACAGGGTTATCTGAAAAATAGTATTTTTGCTATGTTTGAAGCTATTTTGTGAATACCCTGTATAATATATGACAGTGAAATTTGGTATATGGGTTTTCGGGTATGGCCAATATGACTACGCTATTCGTTTTCTTCCTAAAAAGATGCCTAATATACTTTTGCTGTTTTGGGGGTATAATTTTGATCGTAGTAGGTCGTGGCAAAAAGAAATTTGAAAAATGTTAGTGTCAAATTGCAGATCTTTTGAAGTAGAATATATTAAAAAAAAAATTGAAAATCGGTAAACCCGTAAAAAATAGTGAATTGTCTCGACTTGAAGTGATACACACTGTATATATTTAAATGTACCTACTCAAAGTGCCGTAGACATCATCTTTCACAACCTAAATTATTTTTTTTAAGAAATTTTATTCCATCTGTAGTATAACCCACCCGGGTCTGTTCAACATAGTTGAATGAGATAAGTTGTGCTTTGTCTTTATTTTGCCAATGATCGTCAAAATAGATTAAAAAGAAAATCAATACCTACGTTGTGTTATTATTATATCTTACACAATTTTTAATTATTCGGATTACGCTTCGACTAAACGCAATTAGGGAAATTTGAGGGAAAGGTGCGTCATGTAAATTAAACCACAGATTCCTAATACACTTAATTTATTAAAGAAAAACGTACCATACTCCGCCTGGAATTCACGAGGGAAAAGAGCATGGCAGAGAAAACCTCGATCACAATTCCTAAACCGAGTTATGCTGTACAACCATTATTAGTATAACAATTAATTAAATTACTGTCTCACGCACCACAATTTGTCATTCCACACTTGTGACAATACTACAATACATTCAAAACTGAAGAGTTTGGTATTAGTTAGCCAGACGTCGCCAGCAGGTATTGAGGTCCCATACGGGAGGCTACTCAGCTATAGTTGCAAATTGAGCCAATATCGATAGTAAGACCTGCAGGCCGATTAATATATACTTCCTTCGTCATCGCTTAGCGATGGATTATATTATGTAAACATTTTTGTCATTGATTAGTATTTCTCTTGTAGGCAGTAAGATTATAGGAGATTACGGAAAAATGATTCATATAGCTCGTATCTTTACTGTTGCTTATTACTAATAGTCATTTCAATGTAATATATTTCAATTCCGACTATATGGTGTTCTTCTGTGTAATTGTGCACAGGCTACAGATCTTTTATCATTTCGGGTGCTTATAAGCAATTGGCATCAAGTCGAAAATCAAGGCTACAAAAGCAAATCATTAAAACTATAACATTTGTTAAAAGAACGACTTAGGGTGCTTTGCTCGCAAGCCCACGATTTATAGCTAGGATATTCGCTCAGTCAGGGGAGGAAAATGTTAGTGGATTCATCAAGTCCCTTGCTTATATTACAATCACAGTCATACTGAAACTAAAATTCCAGCACGAAAAGACAGAGCGAAAAAGCAGTGTTAGTCACAGCATAAAACGATTTCATTAAATATATACACATGTTATACCATCAAATATTAATTATCAATGGGAATAAAATAAATATTTATGCAAATCATGTTAATAACAACATCAAAATATATACACATGTTATGCCATCATATATGAATTATCCATGAAAATTGAAGAAATATTTATGCAAATTATGTTAATAACAATATCAAAATATATACACACGTTATACCATCAAATATGAATTATCCATGAAAATAGAAGAAATATTTATGCAAATTATGTTAATAACAATATCAAAATATATACACACGTTATACCATCAAATGTGAATTATCCATGAAAATAGAAGAAATATTTATGCAAATTATGTTAATTACAATATCAAAATATATACACACGTTATACCATCAAACATGAATTATCAATGAGTATAAAATATGTAATGGTACAAATTATGTTAATAACAATATTATAAGTTTCATTTTACCGACTTGTAATGACATGCTGCAACACAGAAGCAAAACAATTCACCAAAATAAACCGTACACTCCGCTGGCTTCTGACTATCTATTTTCCGTTCTCGAGCAATACCTTTCGGATCTCCTCCAAAAAACCTCGCAAAAACTCGACTTCAATGTATGACTTGATTTATCTTTTACATATATAAAGGGTGTCTCAAAATATATACATATACAGGATGTCTCAAAACGAAAGGTACAAGGTCTAATGAAATAGTATTTTAAAGAGGTGGGTTATCTCACCCCGTTTTAAAAAGTACTCAAATACCAATTTTTAAAAAATGATTTACTGAGATAAATGTGTTAAGAAAAATATTTTAAATTTTTTCTCAATTTGTTCACGTCCATCTGCGTATTGGTCGTAAACTCTATTTAGGATAAAATAAAACATATGCCTTACATCTAACACCAAATCTTCATCAGTTTCTATTATTTCTGAAGTTTGAGTCTCATGATTTTCGTCTCTAGGATCTTTAATATTAGAAACGGACTGTCTCGGGATTTCTTGGTCTCTTACAAATAGTAATAGATCATAATACCACAAATTCGGAACATATACATCATCAGTTCCGGTCCCAGATTCCTTCGAATCCTGAATTTTTTTTTGTTTCTCTACGAAAACTACCGCGAAGGCTATTTAGTTTTGTTTTAACCGTTTCTTTTGTAGCATTTGTTTCAACTTCTTGAAGTTTCTCCAATAGCACTCAATGTACGCGAGTTTTAGAACGCGCGGAGATGCACGCGGACATCTCTCTGTGTCTGTGGCCGGCTTATAAGCTTCATTTTTGTCCCTATTCATATACTCCTTAGACTTTGTTTTCCATAAACATGGATAAGCCTGGTATAGTTCGGTAAACTCTGTTATGAAGTCTTTAGATAAACTTCTGATATCAGCCATTGTGTCCAAAACAAACTATGCACCACAAAAGTATAATAAAAATAAGCCACGCCGCTGGAAAAACACTTCATACAAACACTTTTTTGTCTACACACCTGCATACATGTGCGCGCGTTTATGTACGTGCGTAAATAAATTCAGTCTGGAAAAGTAAACAAGTGCGTCGGTCTTTTAACAGGAAAATTGCCTACACACTGGCGAACATCAACGTGCGTTCATGTCTTAATACTTGTTCGCCCGTCTGTAGGCCCCTAGCTCGATCGGTCAGGGGGGGGATCCGTCCGGCGCATTTTAAACCGAGGCCCTGCCACTGCTGCTGCCGCATGAAGTTATCCCACCCGCCGGCATATACAATTCGAATTGGAGACGCCAGCGTCTATGTGGTACGTTTACCTCGGCATGAACGCTTCGCGCCACTGAGACATGGAACATGTAACTTCATATTATATGTTTAATGTTATATGTTTGCTATGTCCACCGGAATAAAGACTGTATACAGGTATACAAGTCTACTGACTGTGTGTTTATGTATATAATGTATATATCAATGTTTAATGTCGTGATCGTTAGTGCTGTCAACGGTAAATAGGGTTTTTGTTATTTTTCCCTATGTAAATAATCTTATCCTAACAAAACCATCAGCCAGAGAACCACAGCTTAAGGTGGGTTTCCGACGCACGCCGCACGCAGGCAAAGCAACGCCGCTCGGCAGCTGTTTCATTTCCTAGTCAGACCGCCGGCAGCGTAGTTTGTTATTTATTTTGTGTATCAACGAGATTTTTTATTATAATATTTTATCATGCTTAATAAAAGAGATGTTCTAAAATTCTTACGAGAAGAAGAGGAATATGACGATATGCTAATTATGTTAACAGTATTGAAGAAAAGAAAACCAATCAAAGAAATATAATTAAGTCATCGCAATAAAGGCTACTATAATATTTTGATCGAGAGACATCTGAAAAACGATGAAGAGTTATTTCGGAAATTTTGCAGGCTAAACTTCGATCAGTTTGATTTTGTTTTAAGTTTAGTTGGTGAAGATTTAAAACCGCAAACCACAAGAAGATCTATAAGTTCCGAGAAGAAACTATTTCTAACCTTAAGGTAAGTAAATAAAGAAGTTTTTTTTATTTCTATTATCTATTATTATTAATATAGTAACAAAATAAATTGAAAAAAAGTAACAGAAGAAGAAATCACAACTGAGTAAATATTCTGTTACCAGCAGAGGCATCAGACTCTTCAATAGGATCACATTCATCAGGTTCAGTCAAATTTGTTTGTTCATCATGAAGTTGTCCCTGAGCTGTTGAAACCTACAACAGAATATTTAGCCTTGGATAGGGAATTAAACTACTTTTCAAATGAGGTATCACTTCCACTTGATTCCCCTTTCCATTTAAGTTTATTTCAAAATGGCGCTCAGCTGCCATCTTGAATTCAAGAATTGTAAAATATACATGAAAATTAATATTTATGTTGCTATTGAAGGTGCCAAGTTCAAAATTTTCATCCTAACCGGTTCATAAAATAAGGGGGGAGGCATTAACGACCGCATTGTATAACGATAGAGGAAGCTTACCGTCGAATATCTCTGCTCATTATTTGGAGATGTAGTAGAGGCTGCCGCAAAACCTTCGTACTTCGTGAGAATATAAAATATCTCAGTCTTGGCTTGTATCATTAATGGGGTAGGTATAGTGACTCTAATACCGTTTCTACGTGTTGACTAAAAGTACCTATGGGGGTGTTCTTTTACTCCATCATATTTTTCATTTTCCAATTGTCTCTGCTCTTCTCTTTTTTAATAGGGCAATAAGTTCATCGTGAGAATTAGTAGACTTTCGCTTTCGGCGAAGTCGAAGTAGTTGCTGCGCTTGCTCTGGTTGATGTGATGATTGCTCCACCTGCACCTGCGATGATTGATGCGCCTGTTGTGGTGTCAGTGTTTGAGGTTGAGGTGATGGTACGGGTGATAGTGGAGGTGAGGTGTCAGGCAAAGTTGATTCTGGAGAAGCTACTGGATGCGTTGATAGCTGAGATGATTGAGTACATCTTTAGAATTTATATTTGTCGTAGTACCTCTCTCCATGGGCACATTGCTGAGGAATTATAGCCTTTGAAACAGGTGACATGTTTCTTTATAACATGCCGCGGATCCAGTAGGAAGTTTATTCTTCTACATAACTGTCCCTCAGTACCTTCCATCGTTTTTTGCATTCTTCTCCTAAAACAAAAAAAGGTTGTGCATCTGCCTGCTAATTTTTCTTTATGTCGATAACACTTACTTAAATTATTTTGATTGCAGTTTGAGTATAGGTAGTTTATTAAAACTTTATTTTTCGCTAGAATGATATTTGTTTCGATTTAGGCGTGCATAAGGATATCTGATTATTAATTATTATACAAGAAAACTAAACAAAAGTTAAATAGTAATTTTCTGATACAATGAACAGTTTGTTTAACTACATAATATGTATTGTGTTTCAGATATATGGCGACTGGAGAATCTTTTCGATCTCTTGGATTTTCCTACCGTATTTTGTAATGAAATATATGTTATCAAATATTAGTCAATTCCGCTCCATTAATTCTACATATTTATCAAGGGTTTTCAATGTTTAGTATATTGATAGGCAGTGCCATCTGTTTGGAAACGGGCTTATCTCGTGTAGTAGGTAATTGAAGAACGTAGAGTGTTGTTCAATGCCTGTAATCTACATTAGATTGCTACATTTAGCGTATGTTGAATGTTTCCTTAGTTTGACGCCGGGTTTCTTACAACGGTTGTCACGTGTTTTAAATTGCCCAATCCAAAGCCATTGATTTTAAATATGTAGAACGTACACATTTTGAAAGGAAGGTCATATCATCATGTGTGCAGACCTTGGCACGGTAAGTGGTATTAATTCTTTGATCTCAAAATATTTTGTTCATCCTGCATATTTTTCAATAGTCTTTGCATATTTTAAATACAGAATTGATAACTGTTTTTTATTCGGTTAATCATATTTCACTAAAGTAAAGAATTTAGCATTTTTATATTGCACTTTCGAGTGTTTGACGATTTCAACAATATTAATTTTTTATGGTGACCTAAATACCGTTTTTTGGTGGTAATTGCGTATCTTATCGGTCAAATTCGTGTAATTTGATAATGGTTTAATCCAAATATATAGAGAACGTAATTATTTCATCGTTTAATGGTCATACATATGATTTTACATATTTTCATTTAAATTGAACAGTATTACCTGGAAGATTCTCAAAGCGAATTTTATATATTCCTGTAAAAGGTAGTTAATTGAATTTGAGTAGAATTTCGCTGAATTTTCCTTAGTAGTATTGTTGGTCACAGTTTTTTCAGGCTCATTTCATTAATCTTTCAGTTGATTTGTAACATCAAACTATAATTATTATCACTTATCGTGTCAGGTTTGATCAATGATGTACCGGCATTGATTTGCATATGAAAGAGGTTTAAGCACATGTGTGTAAATTTACCTGTTTTACTTTTCTTTATCGTTTACCTAAATTCCTATCTCGAAGCGAGATAGTGATTATCTTATCTCTATCTTTGATTAATGGAGACGTAATTTACGTCAAATTATTGTTTATGTGCCAAGGGCCATATTTGTAAATTAAGTAAAGAAATTACTTACCTGGAGTCATTAGACTTGTTAAAGTTTTTTGGTGAACACGATGTGATATAAATAAATAAATAGGTACCAAGGATCGAAAAATGTTAAAATTATTTACTTACTAAAAAATCTTCCTGAATATTTTCATTTCTAGAAATTGCAGATGAACTAGGATCGCCCCCATCATTTGATTGACTGCTCGCACTGTCTATTTTAGACAGTGCAGGTGAGGATTTACTTTTATATTGGTGTCTACTCTAGGATGCATCCGTATCATGTGTCTTTTTAAATTTGATATAGATGTTCTATACGAGACAGTTTTCTTACAAAGGTCACATTTTGCAAGACTTTCATTGATGGCGGTAAAAAACTGCCACATTGGACTTTTACGATTAGAACTTAAATTATAACTCATTTTAAAAATAAAATTTAACTTGATTTTCAGCACGCAAAACACAACTCTGTACGATTATATGCTGTGCCCAACTAAGAACTAAACTACTAAAATCGTAACATTCATAACAAAGAGTAAAAACTATAAACACATTATAGGCACTTCAGCCTGCTAAAAAGGAACTATCCAGAATTCAGTAAGCATTTTTTTAAAACCGGTTTATGTTTATTTAGATTTATTTTGAGACTATTGACTATTAGCCTCAGGTGCCGGCCGCTGGCTGATCAAAGCATGCCTACGTGAAGCGAAAAAAACAGCTCCTCTTTGTTAATGCTTAATGTAGTCCGCTTCTTTATTAAAGGATTGTCGACTTTTTTATTAAAGGATTGTGGACATGTGTACTACGAAACACCCGTCGGTAAACGAAAACGGCGATAATATTTTAAAGTGTCGTTTAGGAGAATTTAAATATTTCCAATAGTTTAAAAAATTAAAATCACAGACGTGACTGAGTCACGGGTTTTTTAGAACATGATTTTTAGGGAACGGTCACTGATCACTACCGTGACTGACAATTGCTGTCACGCCCCATCTATACAGGATACTCCCCTGAATAATTAGTTAATAAGCAGTATTAGTTGGTCTAAGCCCTATATATTCTTGTTTTCATGTAACGATCTTGGTGAGAGCGTCTGACGCAACGAAGACACCACTTACAGCTTTGCCGTGTGAACAAGTAGGCGTCCCAACTAGGATTATCTGTAAGACCTGGACACGTCTATAGCGGGTGAGCTTAGGTACAGGCAGTAGAGGTTTCCAGTGGAGATCCTAACCAATCGCATGGTTTCAAATAGCTGAACGAAGTTATCGTATGGTTACAGATAACAAAGTTCCTGTAAATTTCTTTTATTTGACAAAAGTCTATTTAAACTCATGCAAATAGAGCCCCATCGCGTGGTTACAGGCAGTTTAAGAGTTTTTATTTCACTCTTATTCGTGGGATTTTTCATTTGAATACCTGAGAATGTGGCATTCAAGATGTGAGATTTTTTAATAGTTTTAATTATTAATTTGCTTTTTACAGCTATTGAATCAAATGTTTTTATTTTCAAAATATCATGAATTAGTAAATTTAATATATGAGCTGAACACACGTAACAAGAAAACATGTTATTTGGATATTTTTCTTTAAGTAAATTCCAGCAAGCTGTCATGTTTCTTGCATTGTCTGTAACAATTGACATAATTTTTTTTAAGCCTATCTCATCAATTACTTCGGATATAATGTTGCACATGAAAGTTACCTCGTGACGAGCTGCTTTTGTATCTACTATTTTATATAACACTGGATCAGGTGTGGTTAGGAGAACATTAACTATGGATTCATTTCGAATATTAGACCAACCATCAATTTGAATACCTACAGTCCTATCAGTACGAATTTTTTCGTTCACGGAATTTTTTACTCGATCATATTCATTATTTAGTAATTTATTTGATAATTGATGTCTTGAAGGAAGTTTCAATGATGGTCTCATTTTATGCAGAACATTTATCCAGTGTTTATTTTCAGTTATGCTTAATGGCGTATTGGTTGCATAACATGCCCTTGCCAGCAACTCCCAAATATGCTCCTAAAAACAAGATTAAATAGAAAATAAAAATACACGGGCATATATACGCGCACTAAAACTAATAATAGGTCATATCATTTCCATTTAAGGATTTATGAAAAACTTACTTCTTCTGAAGGATGTATCGAATCTACGAACGAATCCAATGTTGTTGATGCTGACGCACAGGTTCTGGTACTGAGGCTGCTGCTGCTTCCATTGAAAAAGGATGTCTTATTTTTTTTGCTTTGAGGGAGGTAGTTCTCAACATGATGTTTCGAATCTAATTCGTTTTCAATCTCACCAGGATTACTATCATTTTCCTGTTCCTCGTTGCTGTCCGTATCGCTAATAATCTCGGCATTATCAGTGATTTCTCTTTTCTTGAAAACTAAAATATATACAAAAAAATATATATGTAAAATATAATGTTTGGTGAAAAAGAAGAGTCACAAAATAAATAATACCTTTAATGCAAAACTAACTTACAATATGATTTTTTTTCATCTTCATCTCTTGCGCTTTAGAATCTTTGATAATGGCCTGTTTAATTATTGGTGGACAGCGCGTACATTTTTTGAACCAAATGCTGAGACATTCTTGTTACATTTAGCACATAAGACTGGTCACAAAATTTGCATTTGTACGTTTTTGCATTAGTTTTATTGAAAGCATCAGCTATTATATTTTTCATTTTATTTTTTCTGCCCATGATAGGTGGGTGACAATGTCAAGAGAATCACATTCGGTAATCAGAACATTGGAAAAATTAAATAATTAAATTAATATTATGTTTATGTCCTACCCTACCAGTGTATTATTTTACAATAATTAACCTATTTTCAGCTATTTGGTATTTTTTTGCCAATTAACGCCCTAGGAGCCTATACACCGTTATTATTTTTTATAATGCCCTAGGGCATTATGAGCAACTAAACACCAATTCTTTCTCATATATATAACCATTATTAGAGTTTACACGAGACGAGACGAGACGAGATATGGCCTTCTCTCATCTCTCGAAGGAAATAGGTAATGTTTCTCAAAAGAAAGATCGTCTGCTTATAGCAAACTTGTTATAATAATTAAATTTGTCCATTGTTCACATTACTAGTCAATTTAGTCAAGTTTAAACTTCATTAATTATATTATAAGTTGTATTTACATCCGATTCTATGAATTTCAACAATTTTTTTTTAAAAAACCTCATCACTGATAATTGTAAATTAGTTATTAAATTAATATATTGTTTAAAAAAAATTATCTTCTTTGATTTACTACAGGACTGGGCTCTATGCGACGTGAATTATTTTTATCTTTGTAAATTCTAGTTATTGTTATCTAAATATTCTATCCACCCCTATTCTCATTTAAATTAAATTAAATGAATTAAATAAATTAATTATCTTCACAAATTGGTGACTGAGCTAGATATTCATTACAAGATGGCATCACTAATTAGTTACAATTTCACCTTGCTACATAGGAAGGATTACAAAACACACTCTAAACGTAATGTGGCAAAAAGTAGTTACGATTTTTATGCCTGCGCCCACTGAAAGAGACTTTCTTCGAGTCGCTAAAGACTTTTGGAATGACTGGAATTATCTCAATTGCGTTGGAGCTCTGGACGGGAAACACGTTTGATAAGATGCCCGGATAAGACACGTTCCCTATTTTTCAACCACCATGACTTTTTTTCAATAGTACTTCTCGCGTTAGTTGATGCCAATTACAAATTTTTGGCAGTAGATATTGGTTCGTATGGAAAAGAAGGCGATAGTGGGATTTTCCAAAAGTCTAATTTTGGTAAAAATATAGCTGCAGGTCAATTTAATATTCCGAAAGAGCAAAAACTTCCTGGTAGTAATAACATAATTGTCCCACACGTAATATTAGGCGACTCAGCTTTCAGATTGGATACTTATATGACGAAGCCTTATTCGAAGGATGATGCTAACAACGATAATTCAAAAGCAATATTTAATTACCGCTTATCCCGTGCGAGAAGAGTTTCAGAAAATTAATTCGCTCTTTTGTCCCAAGTCTTTAGAGTTTTTTATAGGCCTATAGCTGTAACTACCGAAACATGCGATTATCTTGTGAGCGTTGCATGCTGTTTACATAACTTATTAAGAGACGGATATCTGGACAGGAATGGAAAACCATATTACAATAATTTGGATAATACCCGTCCAACAGAAAATATGCTGCCGTTGATGAATGTAGGCGGATTTGCTAATGCTGAAGGGTTTGCAGTACGAGATCAATTTAGAACCTATTTTATGAGCCAAGCAGGACAGGTCGCATGGCAAGACAAAAACTAAATGCAACAAATTAACTTGATAAATATGGTGTAAGTCTCTTTTAAAAGGCCTGTATAACCTCAAAATAAACACCAAAATATATTTTTTAATTCACTCACCTAGTTTTTGTAACACTTCACCAATCTTCTTCCAAACATTGTCTTTGATTATTAGATTTTTATACTTTGGATAACTTGCATTGAATAATATTGGTTTATGTGAAACCAATTCTATTCAAATATCATCGTCACGGTCGGTAAACTTCCCCATTTTGTACAAGCGGCGCCGCACGACTGGTCCAAGAGAGGTCAGGCGGCCCTGCTGGAATCCGATGGCCAGTGTTCCCAACTCTCAAAAGCTTTTCTCCCTAAAGCTCCAACCAAAAACCCCTAAAATCCCCTGAGGTACTGGGGAATTAGGTGTAGTAGATTAAGCAGATTTTCCCATTGTGTATATCTTTTAAGTTTTTCAGTTTTTGCATGACTCAGTAAATCCTTTTTGTGAGCTTTTAAGTTTACACGGCAACATTGACAATAGGCCAAATTATCATTTCTACTATCAGGTGCAAGCCATCCTGTAATAAAAAAAATTATTATAAATAATAATAAATTTAACGAGAAATATATAAACGGTCAGTAAACTAATTGCGATCTTCCTAGTCCTATCTATAAATTATAAAAATATAATAGAATAACTTTACCTTTTAAGTCTGGATCTGTTTCCCAAGTCTTGGTATATTTTTGACAATATTGTTTCGTATCTTTAACTTTAGGCATTTTAATGAATTGCTTGCTGATACACGAACAAATTATAAAGGTTAATAATAATGGATAACAATCAACGAATTGTCAGTAAATATAACCACAGTATATCCGCCAATTTAAATTATCACAATATATGATAATGTTTATAGTAAACTGTTTCCCGTAAAATCCCTAAAATTACCTCTAAAAAATAACACCTCTAAAAAATTCCATTCGACTTTTTTACCCCCTAAATCTGGGGGGAACACCCCTAAGTTGGTAACCCTGCCGATGGCACGCAAAAATGCAGCAGTACCGCCCAGCTGCCTCGTTGCGATACGTTCGCATTTAAAATACAGCAAAGAAGTCGGCAGCGCTGCCGAAATTGAGCAGCCCGTACCAGCGGCCCTGCCGCGGCCTCCGTCGGAAACCCACCTTTAGAGCAAACAACACCTAGAATTTAATTGAAGGGCAAGTCCCATGGAATTGCATTACACGTCATTGTCACTTAACCTTACGCGAAGGGCCGACATCAGCCCGCGTCCGAGATGTTTGGTTCGCGAGTGAGATGAGCTGAGTGCGCACAGTGAACTCGCGATACGACAGTACTAGACTATGGGCGTAGGTTAACGACATGTACAGCGTTATCCGCTATATTTTGACCAGGCTCGTAGCCAGGGGTACTCCAGGGCAGGCGCAGCCTGCCCTTGCAACTTATTTGCCTGCCCAAAATCTTTCCGAGAATAAGGAAAAAAATCGAAAGTAATGGCAACTACGCGCCACGTGTTGTCTTGTGGGAGTAGATTTGACAAGTTGGGTATTTTATTATCCAGCAGTGCTGCCAGATTTACCGTTTTTACGATAGATCTACTGTTTTCACACTGTAGCTACCGTTCTACCGCAGAGACTCGTAATTCTACCGCAAACTCGAAAATAAAGTAATATGAGTTGACCTATGCAAATACTAAAAGTGAAGTAAAAAATTATCAATGGACAATCGATAAGACTATGAACACGATTCAGTTCCTCATCTCTATGCAGACGAATTATTTCGGATTTCGGGAATTCCCACAAGATACCAGCTGCAATTGCGGCTTTTGTGTTTACGTTTGCGTAGTATTTCCCTATACAATTACCATTTATATCTTATCTGTTCCAAAAACTTGTTTTACATAAAATGATTTAGCTATTTTATTTTCTTTAAACTGAATATTATATTTTAAGAACGCATTTCTAGTATTTTTTAATAAATGGGGTGGATCAAATGTTGTAAATATTTTTTTAATGTTGATTAAGAAATAAGGTTCGATATTACTTTTTAAAATACTTTTTATAGCCGAGCAATTGGTAGTCCCTTGATCACATACAGTAGCCATTATATTAAGTCCAATATTTTGCAGATAACTTATGACTTCCTTTATCAAAACAATTAAATGGTTACTTTTAATGTTATCGCGGGTAAAATAGTAACATATTGGCTGTTTCCAATTTTTACACAAACCACGAACCATAAAAACTAAAGCGTGGTTGGCATATTCATTTTGTCTCCCTAAAGATGACCCTAAATCAACATACCCCACAATTTGATCCTTGGTCTTATCCAACACCAATTGTTCCGATAAAGATATTTCAACAAAAATTAGCACACAACGTCTATCAATCTCTCTCATATGCTAAACCCCCGACAGTTTTAACAATATGTCCTTATTTAGACCAGCATCGAAAGGAATATTTTTTAATAAGGATTGTAGCGTACTTCGCGATGGTAGTTTAAAAATGTTTTTTAGGAACCCGTAAGACTTTGGACCTTTTTTGTACAGAGCCAAGGAAAAAACCTTGTCTTGTATGATCCATTTAGGCTTTTTTCTGTTAATATTTTTAAACAGGCTATTTAAATATGAATTAGCCACTGGGTTCATTTTTGATCCAAACTGATTTGCAATATTATTAAGTACTAATTTTTCTATTTTCAATTTGTATTTTTTTATAGAATACTTATTTTAAATTAAGTAAGTAGAGAGCTATAGACGGACTCAATTCTCCCCCCTCCACTTTTTTGCCCCCGCACCCCCCCTCCGGTGACACTGGGATAGACCCCGCCCACTTGGCCGCGGGTGTATTCAACCTTGAATGACATGGAGCTAATTTGACCTTGAATGCCCTTGACATTTGATTTTAAATGCCCTTGAGTTTTTTGTCGAAGGCCGCGCATATGACCTTGACATTGCCCCAAGTGAACCCTCTTGGGACTGTTTGCAGAGGGTTATTGTTCACGAAGATTGAAAGTCAGTTAAGGGCATGCAACTTGACTTTGTGCGCCGTTGAGATAATTTCTAGCGACATCGACCTTGAGTGTCCTTGTGGATATATTAAGATAGGGCCCCACGACCTTGAACGCTCTTGAGACTGAATATTGGTTACATATTTCGGTATGACATAACATAACCTTGAGAAATATGTTCTGGGCGCTATATAAGATGCCATAATGTTGAAAACAGTCATAATCTTTCTGATTAGTAAAGCAGTGTGTTCAGTATTCTGATAGTCGCATATTGTATTATCTGTGTGGTGTATTTATTAAAGGTACTACTTATTTCAAACAATAATGTCTCTTTCACAAGAAACAATTATCGAAATTAATGAGAGTTTTAACAAATCAGTGGAACAAATAGAACGCATACCTTTTTCCTCTCTAGATATTGGAAAACGATATATTATAAAGAAACTACAATTAACAAATGGTCGTTTCGGGAAAAGTGTTATTGCCACATTATTTGATAAAGAAAATGGCTGTGTTTTTAGTTCTTATTTACCGAAAAGGGGTGCTGAAATTATTACCAAAGAAGTTGCTGAAATTATCAGTAACTCTAACGAAAAACATAAATTAACTTATTTAGGGCAAAGTGAACCCGCATACTCCGGTGCCAAAACACGTTCTCTTGTGAGGTTTGATAATCTGGAATAATTACAATATCTTCGAACTGTAATAGTTTTAAAAGTTTCATTAAATTTTATTATAATACATTATCAGAATGCTGACACGTTGTTTTGTTTTTCACAGAGGGCAATATGACCAATTTTATAAATAATGAAAGTCAAGTTTCATACATTAAAAGTTTAGCAGTACTGCTAAGAAATATGCGTGAAGATATCACGTATTTGAGAGAGTGTGTTGCCGATGCGAACGATGAAAAATATTGCAAGTACCTGAAGGACGCATTAAATTTTTGTATTGGTGCCCACGTGTGTGAAAAGTTTGTTTATGGTTACATTGACCTGCACACATTTTGCAGTGAAATGCTTGAGGAGGATTTGAAGCTATTGGTAATTGAAATCCCACAAATTCCCAAGGACCTCGTTGAGAAATACTGTCTTTATGAAGATGCAGAAGTTACATCAGTTTGATGGAACCCAAGCTTACATCACACCTCGAGAGAAATATGTTCTACGCGAAGATCCAGTGGCAGCATCAAAAATGGGCGAGAAAACACATTATTTACCACATTCTTGTAACTTTGTAAGACCAAACAAAACATTGTTTTCAACATTCTTATAAGTCAGATATTGTTTAAATATATATTATTTTTAAACACGTGTAAAGTATAGGGATTATAAATAAAAAACTTTTTTTGTAATATTTTCGTTTTTCATTTAATATATATCTATTAGTACAAAACTTGTATCCAATAATTCTGGGAAACTATTTTGGTGACAGGTTTCTACTTGTGTATAAATATAATCGATTTCGAGTGAAAAAGTTGGTGTTTATGGTCTAACACACCAGAAAAACAATGATAGTCCCATTTCCCCCGTGTAACTGTTGTCATATTCTTATTTTTCTAGCTGCAATCATATTATTGACATTCTTCTCAATTATCAACAATATTTTCATGTTTTTTTTTCATTCTCTTTTCCAAATTAGTTATTTCCCCAACAATATTCTCTTTTCGTGCATCATAGTATTTTCTATTATTTTCAAATGTGTCCATTCTGCCATCAACACTTATCAAATTTTTATTACAAGCTTCAGATATTTTGTTGACTGTTTCTGTTAACTCTATGTGCAATTTATGGATTTCCTCATATACATATATTTTGGTAGTAGCATCATCACTGGTTTCCGGTTTTGCAACGCCAATTAAACGCTTTTCCACAATATTTAATTGATTATCGGATGTTAGCTTAAATCCTATTCCTGGCGCACCACCATGCAAAATTTGAACTCCGTCACCATAAACTACCTTCTGACGACCAAACTTATCTATTGTGTTATTGGCACCCCCCATTTCGACGAAGAAATAAAGCTATTAGCTCTTACATCAATATTTATTAACTTTTTTTCATTATTTTCCATCCATCCCTCTATATTACGTATTTTTTTAAGATTCTCTAGATCATTGATTATATATGTGTTTTCAACACCGTCCATTTTTCTATCTAGGCTCTTCAATCTTTCATTAATATGATTTTGTAATTCGTTTAATACATCTTTCATTTCTTGGCGAAGTAACTATATTTCCTCAAGAACATACTCTTGGGTAGTAACATCGTTATCTATTGCCGGTTTTGCAACATTTGATAGACGTTTTCCCCCAATATCATAGTGGCCATCAAAAGTTAACTTGAATCCGATTCCTTGTGCACCACGTAAAATCCAATATTTGCCATGTACTCTCTGACGACCAAATTTATCTATAGTGTTGTTAACACGCCCCATTTTTAACAAGAACTAACTACTAATTATAATTTGTTTATTTTTATATGGGAACCAAAACTAATTCGTTAATATAAGTACATCAGCTCTAGAAAAAATAACTTAGTATAAGTTTAAAATGGCGCCTGTTAACAACAACACAATTGACATATTTGGTCGTCAGCGAACCAGAGCAAATGATGGATGTGCTCGTTTGTTTCAAACTTACTACCAGTGGCGACTACGATATTCAGGGGAAACGCTTAACTAAGGCATCCAATCCAAGAAGTGTTAAGGATGCAACCAATAAACAATATGTAGATCTCAAAATACATGAATTAGGTCAATTATTTGCTAATCTAATAAATAAAGACGTAATGATTACAATGAGGAAGATTGCACAAGAACAAAGAAGTAGTGATTTAACCGAAGAAGTCAAGAAATTGATACATGTGCAAACACATGAAGATAGACGAAAATGTTTAATAATGTTTACAAATTTAGAAAAAGATATTATGGAATTAAAAAAGAATATTAAATGAAAAAAATATCTAGATATTATGCATCTCTTACACTTCTAACGTATTAAAACATCTTTAGGATTTTAATTGGGTTTTAGATAGACAATTAAACGTAAAGATGTATTTTTAGTTGTTTGCTACATTTACAAAGATAACATTAAACCATTATAATATACAACAAAAATAAAACAAATATTTTTAAATTAAATCATGTAGTTTTTTTTTCAAGTATATAGATATATATATATTTAAACAACATCTGTTGCATTAATCCAAGAGTTATAAGTATCGGGAAATCCTAACCATTTTACAAAAAGTTGATCTATAGAATTTCTTCTTCGGCGACAAATGACCTTTTCAATTAAGTAGACATCTGGGTTGCTGGTTTTTTGTAATTCGGCCTCATAGAAACACCCCATGATAGGTTGACCATCAGATGATTCTAACATATATGTTGGTGGATTCGTAATATTCACTTTTGCTACTTTAAACAATTCTGTCGACCAAGCTGGTGTATATCCTTTTTCAAAGACACTCTTGTATTTGCTTATACGCACCGTATCACCGATTTGAAATTTAAAAGTTTGTACCGAAAACTTTTAAATTTCAAATCGGTGATACGGTGCGTATAAGTAAATACAAGAGTGTCTTTGAAAAAGGATATACACCAGCTTGGTCGACAGAATTGTATTCGTATGCTTTTATATGTGTCTGCGGTGTTACATCTACAGGCTTCATTCCTATTGTACGATGAATGCTATGATTATATGACTTAGTAACTTTTGGTAAAAGCTCCAACCACCTATAGCTCCCTCTTGCAGAAAATTCTTTGTATAATCGATTTTTCAGTGTTTTAATAGCCCTCTCCACTATAGCGGCCTTTTTGGAACTATATGTAGAATAATGACGTATGTTGAATTTCTTCATTAAACTGGTAAAATGTTTATTGTAGAACTCCTTTCCATGGTCACTTTGCAAATTTGTTGGAGCGTATTTTGCCTTCTTGATAACGTTTTTCATTGCATTGGTAACATCAACACCGGTTTTAGTTTTGATTGCAACCGTAAACATATATTTCGAAAAACAATTTATACATACTAAAATGTATCGAAAACCAGCATTTTCAGTTGCAAATTGCTGCATTTCCGCTAAATCTATCTGCCATAAATCTTTATAACCCTTTATAATTGTTCGTCGTCTTCGAAATTTTTTTCTTGCTGCTTTATGTAACTCATTCACAACTTCCCATTTTGTTGGTGTAGGTTCCATTGTTATTCAAGCGTGGGTAAATACTGACAATGAAACAAAATAGTCGTTCTTAATAAACGATACCTTCTTCTCGTAACTCTTCAATTATTGATATTATTTCATTGTCATGTCCCGTATGACCAGCTGCTTTTGAGCTACACAACAGTCGGAGCCAACTAATCAATTCCTGAGGTTTATTCCAATAAACATAGTCAACACGACGAGAGGACAATAGTTTCTTTGAAGGTAATTTAACGCGAATGTTTCGAACTCCACTCCCTTGCGGAGTTGTCATTAGTGGGTTTAATATCCGAGAAAACTTTGTCCAACGTGTTGTTCTTATACTCCTATTGTTTTTATAATCATTGTACATTGCATTAGTAAGTTTTAAAATGTGTTTGTAATTTTCTATTGTTTCCGCAGATATGTTATTAGGATTATTTAAGGCTGCGGGTGTTCTGAGGAAAAGTAGGTCATACAATTCATCACTTCCCTTAAATGTGCCAATTATTTTTCCATCCCGCGATAATGTAATATTTCCAGAGTTAAATAGTACTTCAGAATTTCTTAGGAACAATTTCTTTTTATATTTCTTATTTGTCTTTACTCCGTAAACAGTGTCATATTCTGATGGTTTCTGGTATAATCCATGAATATAATCTTTGGCCGTGTCGGATGTTTGTAAACCAACCTCTGATTCTCCCATATTAAATGAATAATCAACTTCAGGGGCACTATTGCCACGCATTCGGTTTTCCAATGATGAATAACTTTTATGTATTGGTGTAGAGAAAATGTCCGGCTGTAAATGTGATTGGGTACCCTCTGTCCAATATGAATTTGTCTGCTGTAAATCCGAAAATGACGGAGTTTTTTCTGTTTTCATTATACCAGTAAAGTATGGCTTTGACGGTAATTTTGCTTGTTGGAAATGGGGTTGTTTCCGTTCTGATTCCTCCTTCAACACACTAGTTAAAGAATTAATTGGTTTAGTAATTGGTTCATACATTTTTTCTAAAGCTAACTTGTCATCTCTCTGAATTGCTTTAATTTCATTAAATTTCCTTCTCACGGCCTCAGTTGCATCCAATAATTTTTGTTTTAAACCAGTATCTTGAATCATGATGTAGTTCGATTATTGACTAACAATAAAATGATGCTAAAACTAACTATTCCATAGATATATAGCTGCTGAAACCCTTTCGATATCGCCCCGAATTTAAGTCGATGTCTTTATCAATTACGAGAAAACCGTATTTGTCATTCCAACACTTGGCACATAATTCCAGAAATTGTTGGAAAGCCATATCTGGCGTCACATGATCGGAAAATATATGCCGCAAATTCATTTCATCCTGTTTATATAGTATAATAAAATTTGCATTATCGCGAACCAGTTGTTTGGGCACCTTGGAATAAGTTTGAGCCAAATAAAACGAGTCGACATTCTTGTGTCTACCCATACTGAAATATGATCTAATTACATCTTGCTTTTCACACATTACATCGTCGAATATGAATATGGAATTGGGTTTCGCATCTGAAGGGTCTACAATGTTTGTTGTATTACTAAACGTGTAAAATCCCAATCCTTTAATTTTTGCCATAATTTCTCGAAGATACACATACTTTCGCTGATATAACGATTTCGAATATATATAGATATTTTCAAATCTTAACCCTAGAGGGTGGGTTAACAAAGAAATCATAACGTTTGTTTTGCCACAGTTGGGTTAGTTTGGGTTAGATAATTCCTCGAATTGATTTTGGCAGAAGCCGCCCATGACGTCTCTCTTGTTTTTCATTTGCTACACAGCACCCAATTTTTTCATCCAAATTGTCGACACGCAATGTTTCAGGAAGTTGAATGAATTTCATGCTTTATGTCTATTAGTAAATATTATTATGAAACACGTGTGTATCAAGTCAGTCAAATGCCACGAACCAAACGAAGTGGATCTCACAAAAATCGGTTGAACACTGGTAGTGGAATAGTCAATTCGTTAATTAATAAGCTACGATTTGAACTTCATCTTCCGGGTTATCAGTATTGCGGACCCGGCACTAAATTGTATAAAAGGTTGGCGAGAGGCGATACTGGAATCAATCCACTGGACGCTGCTTGTAAAGAACACGACATAACATATTCGAAGCATACAAACGACATAACCAAACGTCATCAAGCGGACTACGAGTTGGAACAACGTGCTTGGCAACGAGTAAAATCTAAAGACGCAAGTCTGGGAGAAAAAGCTTCTGCTTTGTTGGTAACCAATATAATGAAAACAAAACAACGCTTTGGAATGGGTAATACATCACCTGTAAAAAAGAATAGAATAGGATCTAAGAGAAAATCTAAAAAAAGAAGTAAAAAAAAGAAATAGTGGAAAAGTTGCCTTTGGTCGTGCCATATCACAAACTATTAGAAATACATTAAAAAAAGCGGGGGGAGCAAGTTTTGTTGAAAAAAATTTGGGTAAATCAATTAAAATGGCTTTACTCGCAGCCCGCAAATCCCTGAAGAGTGTTGGCGGTAAACGAAAAATTCGAACTCCAAGAATAATTCCTTACCTAGGGTAGGTGGTATACTTCCCTTAATACCCATTTTTGCTGGATTGTCTGCATTAGGATCATTAGCTGGTAGGGCAGCAGCAATAGCGAGAACCATAAAGACGGTTTCGAATGCTAAGAATAACAAGAATAACGTTGGCGAAATTACATTAAAATCAAAAGGAAATGGTTTATATTTGAAACCATACCGTACGGGTTTGGGTTTGTATATTCGCAGCTCAAAAAACTAAATATTCACTCCCTATCACAAAGACCACTATCCAACATCGATATAGAAAAGTATGCAATCAAAGCTAAAATACCACATTTTAGGGGTGTATATATGCGAGATACATTACCATCAAATGGACCAAAAAGAAATGAAGCAGCCATTGTTAATTTGGATAGCTTGGAAGGTATGGGAACTCATTGGGTTGCGTACAGAAAAAATGATTCAATTGTAACCTATTATGATAGTTTTGATGATTTACCCCCACCACTTGAATTGATTGAATACCTATATAGAGGACGCAATAGAGTTAGAAACATTTACTATACATATGACCGCCAACAAAAGTTCGGTACAGTGTGGTGCGGGCATTTAAGTTTGAAATTTCTCTGTAAGCCATAGGAACGTATCAAAATGACACAAAGAAAGTATGAAAATGTGTTGGACTACCTAAACGCCTATTCCGAATCTGGGACTTTTACCAAAATGAGTAAAGTACAGTTAAGACAAAGTTTTACTTGCATGTGCACCAAATGAAATTGCCATAATATGGGAGAAGTTACCGGAACGTTTGCAAAACGATTTGGAAGTATTAAAGTACCAATATTGTTTAGATCATTACAACAGCGGTTCGGATGATGGCGATGTTATTGATGGACCACCGCCCAGAAAGTTGTTTTGTTGTTATTGCAACATGAAAGACATAAGTATTCATGTGACAACGGTTGAAGATGCAACCGATGTTAATGAGACAACGGACAAATCTAATAAATATTTAAATAAGTGTTGCAAATTACAATAAAATAATGGTTTATGAAGTAAAGTGATAAGTCATGTCGTACACGTTCACATTATCAGGTTATTCAAGTGAATTAACATCCTACTTTTACCCGCCAATCGATTTACAGAAAACCTGTAAATATGGTGTGGCAATGCTGGGATTCTACACATACAACTCCATTTTTAACGCTGATGAGAGCAACAACTGTCTCGGCTATTCCAAATCCGATAGTAAACAGTTTCAAGTTATAAAGATTCCACCTGGAGCCTATGAAATATCTGATATTAATCGCTCGATTATGGACACATTGAAAACATTATCGGGTGATAAAAGCGAGAATATCTTTTCATTGCAGCCCAACAACAGCACCTTAAATTGTGAGTTACAATCGAAGTATGATATCGATGTTATGCAACTTCCATAGCTACATTAATCGGATTCAAAAAGGAAATATATGAAAAAAACGTTAAGCATATTTCAACTTTTCCAGTTAATATTATGAAGACCAGAATAATTCGTGTTGATTGTAATATAATATCCGGGTCATACTTAAATTCAGAAGCGTCTCACACATTATTTGAATTTTACATCGATGTAGAACCCGGCTATAAGCTAACAAAAGAACCAACAAATATCATATATATGCCCGTAATGCCTGAGGGACGCCAGTTTATAGACAACATTACACTTCGCATCTTGGATGACAATGGCAAATTAATAGATTTTCAAAGTGAAAAAATTATAGTTAAACTAGAATCGAGGAAACTTCCATAAATAGTTTTCAAAATGGCTTTTTGTTACAATCGAATCGAACCAAAATCTATCATGATTGTAAATAAAAGTAAAATACATCGTCCACGTCGAATCACTATTAGCTCAGATGTCGAATCGACTAGACATAATCAGTAGAGACGACCAGAAGTTCCTGAAATCCTTGGATCTAATATTGAGGATATGATGTTGCCTTCAAGTGAAAAGATGGAAGTTTTCGGCGAACCTGTTCTTGACAACTCAATAGTAAGTTTTCAAGAGCATACCTACAAACCATATGGATCACCAACATTTAGAAATTCCGATGAAATTGGCATACCCGTACACTTTCAAGACCTTATTTTGGATGTATCAGAAAGTTATATTTACATTGAAGGTACATTCACACCAAACGATGCCACAAAATCGTGTTACTTGTCTAACAATGCACTCGCTTTCCTGTTCGATGAAATTCGTTTTGAAATAGGGGGTGAGCAAGTTACCGTTGTTCGAAAGCCAGGAGTAACAACCACATTAAAAACAATGGCATCCTTTGGATCTACACAATTGAAAACGTTGTATTCATGCGACTGGGGTTTATCGGCCAAAGAACAATTCATTTTAGACGCTACTAGCCATGTTTTTTCTGGAAAATTACCACTAAAATATTTAATGGGTTTTGCCGCAGATTATACCAAAGCAATATTGAATGTTAAGCAAGAGCTGATACTTATTATTGCTCGAACATTTAACAATTGTTATATTGGCGAAGTAGATGTAAACATCACAATAGATAAAATCGAATGGAAAATTCGTCACATAGTACCAGAGGAGCGTCAAAAGTTGAAAATGTTCTCCCGCATTAATAAAGGAGGAAGCAACGCTATTGTTCAAATGCCATTTCGAATGTGGGCCCTATATGAATTACCATCCTTGCGACAACTCAATCAGATGTATGGGCAATAAGAACAGCAACAAGTTTGGAGCGTCCCAGATACATAATAATTGGTTTTCAATTTTTAAAAAATTGCGATAGAAGAAATGCAGATGCTACACAATTTACTTCAGCCAATATAAGTGACATTAGACAATATTTAAATGCAACTGTTTTCCCTACGAGAGATGGAACTTGGATTTCTCAAAAAAGTTGTATGCCCCTGCCTATTACAGTTATGAGAGCTTCCAAACAAGTTATTATGGTAAAGCTAGTAATGAACCTTTACTAAATGTCGAGGAATATATGCAAAACCCAATATTCGTCATAGATTGTTTGCATCAAGCCCAGGCTGTGAAATCCTCAACCGTTGACATCAAAATAGAGTTTTATTCAAGGAAAACATTCCCTAAAGACACTAAAGCTTACGCATTGATAATTCACGATTCATGTTTTACATATAATGTTTTAAATGGTTCCGTTTCAAATAAAGCTTCATTCTAATTAATATGTTTATAAACATAGTTCAGTTTAAGTAAACTAATTTATGTAATTTAGCCATAAGGATATATGTTCAACCATTTATATTAAAAATAAAATGGTAATTAAATTAAATTGATTTTTACTTCACTATTGAATGGGTCATATCATAGAATAGGAGTAGCGATGTTGCCATCGCTAGATATTCCCAATTACAAGTCCTGTGCAATTTGAAATATAACATATTCGCATGTATTGTAATAAAGGTAGAAAGTTTACAAGTTGGCAACACTGATGACCCCAACAGAGGTGTGGCCCGCGCCGCGGTCGCATGAAAATACATGTATATCATATATTTTTTTATTTCTATAAGCATAAAATACAAATATTACACATCATTATGTTCAAAGTTCTCTTCTTGGTTCTCTGGAACCACCCACCAAGTGCTGTCTTCAGGGCCGTCAAATTCTCCAGGTGGAGGCGGCGGTGGAAGCCACCAACTCGATGAGTCTGGCTCCGTTTGCTCCACGTCTAGTCTTTCCTCAACTTCTTCTTCATTTTCAGAATCATCGTGACCGAATAGTTGCCACCGCTGACCATACGATTCCGTTTCATCGGAATCAATTGACTCCGGGGTTTGTGGTCTGTTAACCGGAACCGTCTCATTACTAAATATGGAAGACATGTTAGCAGAATAGAATTTAGAAATG
>MU185287.1:102835-117526 GCA_016904865.1 Pissodes strobi | reverse complement strand
GGTAAAATTTTTAGTGCCTATGAGCATTCCCTGTTTGTTTAGAAAATCGACCAAGATCGAATCTGAAACAAATAAATAAGCTTATATGACTTAAGTAGAATACGTCTAGCTATACTAAATTGTACCTTTTATAATCTATATCATCTCAAATAAATTGAACACTCCTTATAATATTTTATTTGTATCTAATACGAATGAGCTTCTAAAGTCAAAAAATTTTTTACGGTCTGCAGCTAAATGTATACGTAGGCAAAATAACTGAATCTTCTACACTTTATAATTCTCTTTAGCAATACGCCAAGCAAAAGCCCAATCCTCTATATTTATGAAGGGCAGCTTGATCATACACTTAGATTAGCGAGCCCTTCCCACTCAATCGCCTCCTCGCCTCCCGTTTGTCTGGTTTTTATGCACCAAGTTACTGCTCCATATGTTATTATGGATATCACCATCCTTGTGTATAAGCATGGGGTTATCTTAGAGCCCAGTTTTTCCCACATGTGTTTTTCTACACTGCCTAGTGGTATCGTAGCTCTCTGTGTAGTGCTTTGAATATGTGAATTCCATATGAACTAATTATTTTACCTCTGTGGAAGGGGGAATTATTTCTTTGATATCGGCTTCTCAGAACTACTATTCTTTTCAGTGGATTGACCGAGAGCTGTTTTCGCTTACGCCAGTCATCCACGATGTTGAAAGTTCTTTGACTCATCTCGGAGAGTATGCGGTAACCTTTCCTCTCACCACTATCTCTACGCATATCATAAACTTTCAACAAATAGCTTCTAGAGCAGATCATCTACCAGACAAGCCTACAACAGTGGAGATAAATCTCGCCCTTGATGACATACTCTGCATACTTCAGCTATAACAATGGCTTCGCCCGAGGATGATGTTGTTATCCTATTTCCAGGCATGCCTGTACCCATTGGCATATAATGGCTGTTACCTGCCTTCTCTTCAGTGCTCTCTTAATGGAAAGGGTTGAAGCCTGGTTTAATGTCCCTTCTATACCTGTAAAATGTCCCTTCTATACCTTGTAAAATCGCATCAAATCTATATGAAAAGTCGTTTTTGGATTTTACGACGATTTGTTAGGTAGCTAAGAAGTGATAGTTTATTTAGTCAGTTAATTCCAATAAGCATGCATTTTTCTGCAAGGTTTTAATGAACGAAGCTTAATTAAATAGGTGTAATTAATTGTCATTATTGGTTCTCCGTAACGCCTTGGATGGCGTGCAGGTTATATAGTTCACATAATGTATCGATGTACGTCAGGTGAAAAGAGATAATATATAAGGCACTTTGGTAAAACAATACTTCTATTGGTCAAAGAATTAATGAGTTTACGCTACACCTGAGTACTAAAATACGCATATCCTTTCGGTTGAGGTATGGTTTGAATTGTTTATAGGCCTTAGTCCCTCTGTATTATAATAAATTTCTTTGTGCTTTAATTTATGCTTAAGTTTGGTTATTTCATGAGATAATTATTTACGGTTCTTAGTTTATCTTAATTTCACTTAGCACTTTAAGGCACTATAACTATCCAACTTTAAACACCACTTCACTTAGATTTTTAGGATTTATCGTAGATTCGACTTTAGTACTGTTTAGGCGGGTATCACCCAAGAAGTACCTTCCTGTGAACTGCACTTCCCGAGTTTGGTCTGAAGCAGAGAGGGAAAAAATTAAAGGGAGAGGCGACAGCCTGTCAATCGATTTCGCATGCGCATGTTCAAGCACAAAGGATATAATTGTCAAAATCAAAACACCATCAGCAGATTTCAGGTGAAATGATGTCATTGTCATTAGCTTGGAATATTTTTCTCCCGATACTTAGTGGTACTAATGTCAACGGAGCAGAGTCGATGTAACAAAAAACGGGTACACTTACATGAAAAGCACCGACGGCGACGCTTATTGTCGCATCTCTTTTTAGTATTTTTTTCTCCCTGTCTGAAGATTAGGATACGGCTAGAACTCCTACCGCGTCACTGTGGACTGTAGTAGGTGAGAGCGGGATGGTAAGAGACAAAATCCTATCGGACTGATCATCCGCTTGACTATTTATATCATACGCCATGTCACACGTATATTGTTCTGGTGTGGTGATTGAGCTAGATTGAGTTGGGGAGCTTTTGATGGAACTATAGGGATAGTGGATTATTGTACATAATAAAGCGTATCAGCATTTTCCAAATTATTTTAAGTGAACGTGCAAGAGCCGTTAGTCCAGGTTAGTGAAGTGGTTCAAAATACATTAACAGCCAAACTTACGAACCAAGTAATACTGAAGAGACGTGTATTAATAATACAAGTCCAAAACTAAGGGAATGAAACTATCCCATACCAAAAAGAGCAAGAACAGAGAAAGCAAAACTTGTACAATGGTTAAAGACATGCGCGAAAGCAGAAAGAAATGTGATCAGTTTCCAATGCAAGGCAAAGAAGTCGAAATAAAAGTTTTTAATTGGTACACAAATTATGCGGTCTCTTTGACGACATATCAAATTCAAAGCACACTTTTGAAGCAAATCTTAGTATGTAGAATAATTCACCTCCCTAGCCTACCAACAGTTTTTACAGAACGCCCACCAGCTCTCACAATGATTTATTTATTAGCTAAGAAGTGCTAGTTTATTCAGTCAGCTAATCCCAATACGCATGCATTTTTCCGAAAGGTTTTAATGAACGAAGCTTAATAAAATAAATATACTCACATTTATTTGGTCCGTGAGACCTTTTATTAATACTGGGCATACCTCGGATATAATAACTCTAGTTATATGCTTTGATATCGTCCGTTTGGCTATTTATATCATAAAATCTGCTGACCATTGTAACTTTAAGGTTCATAATTGCCTGCGCTGTTCGCTTGCATTATTTACATTAACTTGTATGTTTATATAATATTGTCGCGACTAACAACCATCCGAACGTTTTTGTGCTACCCTATAGAACTAGCCGCCGCGCCGGCGCCGTACCGCTCGCTTCTCTGTCTGTATGAATCATCGCCCGGCCGGCCGCGAAGTTTCAGGATCGCTGGAATTATCTCGATGTCCTCGTCGAGATCATATAGAATGGCCTCGGAATACTTCCAGAATATTCGTGATAGATTTGAGATTATATATAAGCAGACCTAAGGCGAATGTTAGTCAGTTCAGTTCAGTTAATCATTGAGTGTTGAATAGATATTAGTTGTAAAGTTATAAGAGTAGTAGATATAGAGTGTTATATTGTATACAGTGGTAGTGAATAAAGAGAGTATTAGTTGAAAATAGCAAAGTTGTAATTCTGTTAAGAACCCACGGGAAAAACGTAACATTTGGTGTCAGAAGTCGGATTGTGAAGGGATCGGACTTGCGAAGTATTTTTCGAGGAAAGAAGAGGTACAAGTACGTCAACAAGACCGTTTGATCGGTGGATTCTGGTAAAAGTTTATAACATTCTATGGTCAATACAAGGCAACAAACGGCAGAAATGGAGCAAATTAATAAAATGTTGGCCGATTTCATGGAAAATCTAAATGCTGAGAGACAAATTGAACAGGACCGGCTGCAGAAAATTTTTCAAGATCAAGAAGATAAAAAGCAAGCGGATCGGGAAGAGGATGAACGTAAAAGGCAAGCAGAACAGGACCGGCTACAGAAAATTTTACAAGACCAAGTAAATAAAAGGCAAGCAGAACAGGACTGGCTTCAGAAAATTTTACAAGACCAGGAAGAGAAAAGGCAAGCAGAGCAGGATCAGCTTCAGAAATGGATGCTGGATGTAATTGTAGGGAAATTACAGAAAATATTGGACGGACAAAATGAGAAATTTGAAAAGAAGTAAACAATATTCAAAAAGAAGTTGGAAATGTACAAAAAGAAGTAGGAGACGTACAGAAAGAAATAAAGAATCTACAAGCAGAATTTACCAAACTAAAAAATCAAGGATCCACCGAGAGGGTATTCGCCACAGGACAACATATCAAACCTCCAACTTATGACGGTCAAACATCCTGGACAATGTACAAAAGACAATTTGAAGCCGCGGCTGTTGTCAACGGTTGGAATAATGAGGAAATGGCTACATCACTAGTGGTAGCGCTTCGTGGATCTGCCCTGGAACTTCTGCAGACCATTCCCATCAGCCAACAAGGGAAATATGACATACTTGTAGCTGTCCTGGAGAGACGATTTGGAGAACAACACCGAAGACAACTATATCAGGCACAAGTAAAGTCTCGGCATCAGAAGCCTGGTGAAAACCTGCAAGAATTTGAGGCAGACATTAGACGTCTCATTCAATTGGCCTACCCGGGAGCGACAGAGGAATTTCAAGAGGAACTTGCTGCCCAATATTTCGTGGATGGTATCAGAGATCCAGACACTCAGAAAATGCTACGCCTAGCCAAATTTGATAACAGCAGTAAAGCTTTGGGTCGAGCCCTAGAAATCGAGGCGGCCTGTAACATCTCCAAGCCAAAAATCAGGGCCGTATCTATCCAGGAAGAAAAGGCGACAAACAGCTGTGAATTGAATGAGATGGGTGAAATTTTGAAGGAATTAACGGAAGTTCTTCAGGCCACGGCGAGATTCCGGAAGCCAATGGAAGATAGGCCACGTAACCGAAATACATCAAATCAGTGCTATAGATGTGGTAGGACTGGACATTTCAAAAGATACTGCAAAGTACAACTACGGTCTAGATCTCCATCCAGAGACGCTAGGGCCCCCAATTCAAATCAGGAAAACTTCAATAAGTCAACATTGCGGGGCGGGTGTTGGCTAAAGAAGATAAAGCCACCAGGATCGTCTCCATAAAAAGCCTAGGAAAAGCCGCCGACAGTCCAACAATTACAGGAAAGATCAACGGAAGAGCCATAACAATTACGGTTGACACTAGTGCGGCGGTATTTTTGACAAGGTCCAACAGGGTAAATAGAGTAGAAGTTCTACCCATATCAAAAAATGTAGTTTTACGTACAGTTACCGGTGAAACAGCTAAAGTACTTGGGGAAATGCATTTCGCACTTCAACTGGGACGAATTAAATTACACCACACAGTGTTAGTCGCCGACATCGAAGACGAATTTATTTTGGGGATGGATCTCATCGGTCAACATGGATTCTCTTTTGACAACAAGCTTAATCTTCTGAAGTTTGGCACCGAAGAGTTCATCCTTAACAAAACAGATGATGGCACACCGACTAAAGTAGTGGCGGCATGTACTGTCAGAATAAGCGGAAATACCGAGCAGATAATTTTTGGGAAATTGGAGAAGGATTTTGGAGGCTGCATCGGACTTATCCAACACCACGATTTGCCTTGCAAATACCTCGTAGGCAAAGCACTAGTCAAAACCGACGGGGGAATACCGATAAGGATAGCAAATATTTCATCCAATTCCATCAAAATCAATAACTTGCGAGCCGGTGCAGTGGGTAACCAGTTGCGAAACGCAGTCAGAAGTAACACCCTCGATGAACCCTAAGGAAGTCCTAGAACATTTCCAGAAGTCGTGGCATCATCTGTCTTCCGAAGAACTGAAAAAAGCTACACAATTTATCAAAGAGCAGAGCACAGCCTTTGAAATAAAAAATGGCACTACTGGAAGAACGAACATCATAAAAGATAAAATCGACACTGGAAGTGTCCACGGAGGCTACCAGTGACGAAGCAGCAAGAGGTTACCACATTAGTCAACAAAATGCTTGACGATGGAATTATTGAGGAATCATCATGCCCATGGTCGTCTCCTGTTGTCTTAGTCACCAAGAAGGATGGAACTACCAGATTCTGCGTGGACTATAAAAAGCTCAATGACGTCACCAAGAACGACAGCTATCCACTTCCCAGGATTGATGACACGTTAACGACACTAGCAGGATCTCATTGGTTTTCAACACTCGACTTAAAGAGCGGCTACTGGCAAGTAGGCATTGACGAACACGATAAGGAAAAGACCGCATTTTCTACCGGAAGTGGTTTATATCAGTTTAGAGTTATGCCCTTCGGACTATGCAATGCCCCTGCTACTTTTGAGCGTCTTATGGAGATTGTTCTACGAGGCCTCACTTGGAAGAGATGCCTGGTCTATCTTGATGATATAATGGTAATGGGAAAAACTTTCGAACAGCACCTACAAAACTTGCATGAAGTTTTTACTAGAATCAAGAATATTCAGCTCTTACTGAATCCAAAGAAATGTTTTCTTTTCCATCAAAAAGTTGAATTTCTCGGGCATGTCGTTTCATCAGAGGGAATGCAAACCGACCAACCGAAGATTACAGCAATCAAGCACTGGCCTCGTCCTCACGACAAACATGAACTACGGAGCTTCCTTGGACTATGCACTTAATATAGAGGATTTGTTGAAGGATTTGCAAATATAGCTGCACCTCTACATAAGCTCACTGAAGAACGAGCAAATTATAACTGAGATCATGACTGCGATTCTGCGTTCAGGAAATTAAAAGCGGCTCTATGTTCTAGTCCAATATTAGGATACCCGGAACAAAAGGGTAAATTTGTATTGGACACAGATGCATGCAACACCGGCATCGGAGCAGTTTTATCGCAAGTACAAGCAGGAGAAGAACGAGTTATCGAATACTACAGTCGAACACTTTCGAAACCTGAACGTAACTACTGTGTAACCCGAAAAGAGCTTTTAGCAATAGTACGGTCTGTTGAGCATTTCTATATGGGCAAGAATTTCTTATAAGGACTGATCATGCAGCACTTAAATGGCTTTTGGATATGAAACAACCTGAAGGACAGGTATCCAGGTGGCTTGAAAAGTTACAACAATATAACTTTAAGGTTAAGCACAGGGCAGGGAGATTGCATAATAATGCAGATGCTTTATCCAGAAGACCGGATAATTGTAAGCATTGCCAAAGAATAGATCAACGAGAAGGAATTACTCCGATTAGGCAAACGAAATTTGAGGTTGATCTGCAGTGGACCACAGAGCAACTTAAAAAGGATCAGCTTGAAGATAGTGAAAGAGCACTATTGCTAAGAGCTAAAGAAGAACGTCAACCAAGACCAAGCTGGAGCGAGATATCAACTAAAGCACTTGCTTTCAAAACTCTGTGGGCTCAGTGGGACTCCCTGGTGGTGGAAAATGGACTTCTTAAACGAGCCTGGGAAAGCGCAGATGGAAAAGTAGTGAAGACACAGTTAGTGGTACCAAGGAGGAAGATATTGAACCCCGCCTTTATGAATAAAGGTATCTCCAAGAAGAAGAAAACTGCAATGCCGAGTATCCAAAATCTACAATTGTTCATGCGTTCGCTTCTTCCTAATCCTAATTCTCTAATCTACTATAGTGTAAACAAATTCGACTTGTACCATATTAAGCTTTTGTAACTGGACCTGAAGCGGGGAAAAATCACCGAAAAATAACGTTTTGCTCTAAAACGTCCACATTAATAATATTTATTTTGCAGAAATTTCCTACTCTGTCGCATTTGATTTATAATTAACTTGATGTATACAATTTTTTCCTAACATATAAATGGAATAGGTATAAACATCGCATAAAATATATTAATTTAGCTATGGGAAATATTTATATACTCACCATATATAGTATCATTCAATGGCCTATATTGATTCGCATTGCTAGGGTACTCAAAATTTGCCACTTCCCTGTCATATTTCTTTATGAGATTCTCGTAATAGTCAATTTCTTCTTTTTCCGTACATATCACAAGGAAAATATCCCATAAGCAAATTAAAGCCGTTATTAGAAGTTTGCTCGACATATTGGATACCAGATTGACTTTACATCAATATCTATATCACAGTAACTTCTTTATTTAGTTACTTCGAGGGAAACCACTGTTCGCATAAATATGCTGCAGTAATTATCCATAGTTTAGTTTTTCCCACAAAACTACTTATTATTATTATGTCAAGATTACAAATAAATTTATGCGTATACGTCGTGTGCGAAAATTATTACTACTTAAAATAACAAAATTAAATATTTCTGAAATGTAGTATTTTTAAGGTTAATCAAACATTTTAAGGTGCGTAACAAATATATTCATTATTATGCGCTATTAAAATATATAGGGAGACCGTTTTATAAACTTCATAAACAGAGCCTCAAACTGAAGTATAACCTAACTAATCCAAACTAACTCATATGAAGTTTAGTACAAAAATTGGATACTGCGGCAAAATGCGTCTTATCCATTTAATTGCTGTCATTGCGATTACGGTTATCAAATCAGCCTATTACTATAGCATTCCCACAGAAGTGTGTGTTGCTGCCGCTTTATCCACAATCTTTTGCTGGTCATTTTTTTATGGCAGTGGCACACACATTTCTTAAATAGTTGTAGGTCATAATTAGGAGAAAACAGATTCCTGGGAGTGAGTGCCACACACACATAGAAAAGAGTTCTCAAATTGAGGGAATTGACGTTATTCCAAGAGCATATTGACTTTGATATGTGGCAAAAGAATATTACTTTGTGTGGAGAGAAGAATTTCTTCGCCTCAGAAAATAGTTCTCAAACTGAGGAAATTGACGTTATTCCAGGAGCATATTGACTTTCATATGTGGCAAGAGAATATTATTTTGTGTGCAATAATAATGCAGTGCGTCAGACAAAGGAGTCCTTGTAAAGCGATGTTCTAGGTGTTTCCAGTTGCCTGCATTATTTATACGGCGATATTCTGGACATTTTTTCTAAAAAGGGAATAACAATGACAAATAAATGACGCCAACTCAAAGTTTTGTTGTTCATGCGACACTTCAAAAGTTTAATTAAAAACAAATTACGTTCTTTTTTAATGCGGTAGAGTTAGGGCTGCTTTTTGCCCTCTCCCGTCATTTATATCGCGCCTGTTAAATAATGATTTTTTTACTAAAAAAATCGATCTACCATGTAAAGTTTACCCAAGGCGTATGAGATTTTCTTGATCAATTTCAGATATATTTACGAACACTTGAATAAAGGCTGTATTTCCTAAGGAACCATTTTTCGACCGGTCACGTTTATATGCATTTCTAGGCTCATTTCTTAATTTGAGATATATTGTTAATATATACATTTATTTTTAAACCCATTTTGATTATATCCATATTCATACATAATGACATATTATGTAGTTAATTGTATAATTTGTAAGCGTTATCAAAACTCTTTATCCTTGACTACCGATTGAATGGGTAATTTTTTCACCCAATATAAATTATCTTATTTTAGTTTGACAAGTAACTTACACAAATCATCCTCGTAATTTATATATTTAGAACTCGATTTAGAATAAAAAAAATATAAATAAGGATAGCTTTCTAACCGAAGTAACCTCCGCAATTTATATTATTTAGATTGAATGAAATTTTGACAAAACAGCTTTTTGAAAGCTATTTCGAACTTAATGGTTATGGGGTTCTCTAGGCAATCTTGGTTAATTCATCTTAATAAAAATCTATTCTGAAAAACGCTGCGAGAGAATTGCCTTAAATTTAATCATCCAACTTTCCTAAATACAGCTGACATGCCGTATCTTTTATTCCTGGTTGGATAGGTTTGTGTGATATTGAATATGAGGTGTTATTAGGTAAATAATTTTTATCTAGCCCGTGCGGTAATGTATACATTACAACACGCTTTTGCGTGCGGTAAGTACCACATTACCGCACGCATTGCTGTAATACAAAGGAATAGGTACTATTACTAGTATAAACGTCAGTCGAAGCAAGATATATTCTTCACATTTCACATTTATTTTAATAAAATAGAGAAATATTACTTATTAACATTTATAATAATAGAAGAAGTAGACATATTTTCTATTTTAATAAAAGGAATCTCGCCTCTTTGAATACTGATGTCACCGTTGATTTTGAGTAGCCTGCTGTCGATTCCTGGATCATATTATCCATTCCAGTATTTTTTTTGCAATCGCAATTTTATTTCCGATCGATTCCTCGACATACTCTTCTGCTACGGTGGATGACTTCCATCCACCGTGACGTTTTAGGGTCACGAGGTCCCCACCTGCATCTGCTAGAAGAGGTGCCGAGGACCTCCTGAACCAATGACCTGTATATGATTCAGGATTTGGCAATTTTAGGAATAATGCTATTTGACTGGGCACTTTTCCGATAGTATTGATCCCAACAACTTGTGAGGTGCACTTGCCTTTTTTGCAATATAGAAATAGCCTATTCCTTGCCATCAGAGGGGGCCTCAGCTTTAGGTATTTCTTTAAATGTTCCTGGTCTCGACCATAAAGCACGAATTTCCTGGAAGTGCGTGTTTTGGAATCCGGAATACTTATAACAATAATTTCGCCTTGCTCTTCGATGGCATTCACAGTCATTTTGGTCAGATCCTCTCTGCGACATGCTCCGGCAATTCCAACGACGAGAACAACCTATATTATAATAAAACATAACATTAATAAAAGTATTTTCAATGTAAAAACTCCTACTTTCCTACCTATAGCAATAAAAATTTATAATCTAATGTTTCAGCAAGGAACTTATCGATTTCTTCTTTTCTGAATACGTTGGATTTCTTGGCCTTGTATCCAACGAATTTCTTTTTAAGAAACGCTAATAACCCCGGGAATTTGTCAGTCATTATATTTCTCTTCACAGACAAAGTCGATTTCAACATAGAGTAATAACACCATAATGAAGACGATTTTTTTATCCTTGAAATTATCCACAAAATATGCAATTAGAACATCCTCGTCAATGTCTTTAGCTTTTTTTGCGGAACACCATTTTGAAAACATTTCATACTCTTTTTCGTAGCGGGCTCCAGACTTCTGGGGTAGTAAATCATTTGTTGCTTCCTTTACCAGCTTTTTGATTTCACTATCCGAATCGGAATCCATTTTTTGGAGAATATTCTTACTTCGACTGACGTTTACTATTTACTGTGTGTCACATTTATTATAAAAACCCTATAACAACAGTAGGTAACAATTGACGTGAATTTCACAATTCATGGTGGCCTCATTGAATTCGATGATCAAATACCTGTTTTTTTTTCTCATTTTAAATCTCAAACCTGGTACCGGTTAGCCATTTGACGACTGCTAGGACCAGGGATTTCACAACCTCCATAGTAAAGTCCTGACAAGAAGTTTGTCAGAGTGTTGAGAAAGACAAGTGTCTAAATAGTCAGTGAAAAAGTTTAGTGAAATCTCTTAGTGCTCTTAAATAAAACCCAACTCTTAAGAAGAACTATAAGTTAACAAAGACCTATAAACAGTACCTCAAATCGAGAAAACATGCGCACCGTAGTAATCGGGTATAATAGAATCTCATTTTTTCTGACCAATAATTATTGTTAAAGTTTTATCGTTAATACATTGTTATAAACTAAACGTGCTTACTTTATCATCTCTTCTTACCCCACGTAACGCGGTCCCGGTCTACCTCAGTTACCCCCCGGCAAGCTAAACAAGGCGTGTCCTTGCGAGTAGAACATCCAGTGGTAGAATTAAAGGAAGCATTGAGATCCCGCCATTGTACTAATCGCGATGCGGCTCTTCTCTGAGAAGTTATTCTTTAAAGAAATCACGCTACCCCCTAAGCTACTCGTGACAATATTTATAAGCAAGTGTTTAGAACAATTCAATGATTTTGGTTTAATGAATTGTTATCTAACTTTTTATTTTCCCATATCAGCCTCAGTTTTCAGCAGATGAAACCATATGTGCTACTGAAGTTAACAGAAACTAAAACAACATATGTATCTTTATTTAAGTTATATTTCTCATTATTAATCCAAAGCACAATTTTCCATTTGATGCTTACAGGGTTTTTCCATATATTTAGCACCCACCTACCTCCTTTATTTTTAGATCTTGAAGAAACTTTAAAATCAAAGGTTAGGGTATTCTTCCTGAACCGTCAAAATCAGATAAAACCAATAAGCATGGTAAGCGTATCAAAAATATCAAGTTTTTTTTTAATGGAACACCCTGGCTATTTGAATTATTTTAAAAATCCATCATTTGGAAAACTGATTTGATAATATGATTCTTTGAAGGAGATCTTATTATTTATTATATTAATTATTATTATTTTGTTTTTCAAAGTATACCTCATTTACATTTTTTTAATGAGTTCTTGGCGAACTCCTTATCAGTAAGTCAATCATTCCCGGATTCAGGAAAATGGTTGTTTGGCCGGAATAGGCTTTACAATGTGTCGTTCCGAGTAGACCGCTGACTATATCAGTATATACGTATATTTTTCAAACATCATTAAACCAAGGTAAATTTCCGGGGTTCTAGAAAATCAGTTATGTCATGTCTACATAAATCTGGTTAAAGCAGATGTTGGGAATTATCGATTGATCTCTATTATTAGCTGTACGATTCCTAAAATCTTTAAAAGCTTAGTAACCACAGTCGCAAAGAGTGATCGACAGGAGATATATTGGCCTATGTCACTCATATATGGAGTAGGGCAAATGAGAACTACGAAGAATTTCGAGCAATTGCGTTGGATATTTCGAGGACATTCGACAGAGTTTGGCATGACGGATTGCACAAGAAACTGCCATCCTTTAACGCAGCCGTGCCTCAGAGAGCAACACATTAACCAAGTCTGCTCCTCATCCATATTGGTATCGAAACCAAAATCCTGTTTACAGTTTTGCAGATGACAGAACACTTGTCCCTCAATTTAGATCAGAAAACCCTTTACCAGCCACTGAGACTTATCACCACAGGCAGGAGCAGATTACAACAATTAATCAAGATCTGGAGAAAGTTCGAACCTGGAGCTTGAGAAATTTGGTCTAGTTCAATGCAGCAAAAACCCAAGTAGCCAATACGGCGGGCCCTCACATCATCATGGCAGGATCGACCATTCCTTAATTTCGTTAATCGGAACACTGTCTGTCTCGGTCAACAGCAATATGTGCGCAACAAAAAACTACATCGCAGCAGCTAGTCTTACAGCGCAAATAAGACCGTGCTTAAAATATTGCTCACACATCTGCATAGTCTGGAACATCGCCGAGATGTCCCTGTTTTACAGACATTTTCACGACAAATGTTCCCCGAATTTGGCCAGCCTCATCCCGCCCCCAGCAACGCCTGTCAGACAGTCGCGATAGGCGGCAAGAGCTTGCTCGTTCGTTGTTCAACTGGAAACACCTAGAAGAACACTTTACAAAGACTCTTTTGTCTGGCGGACTGCATCGTTGTGGAACTCATTTTCAGGATATCTCTTCCATTCTTGGTCAAGTTCATCTGCATGCATGTGCCTGTTAGGTGAAATAGGCAAGGATATTCTTTCGAACACGATTTGATAGAACCAATTATGGACCTAATATGCCTATCGACAGAACGCGTAGGTTGGCCAATGACTTGCCTGATGCTGTCAATATGTTTGGCATACCACGAACGAATGAGACGCTATTAGCATGCAAGGAAACGAAGCGACACTAATGAGAGACGACAGAATATTAAAATATCATATGACCCATTTGAAAAAGGTTCTGGTTAGAGAAAGCGAAATAATACAGTTAATGTAATAGAATTTTGCGACCTAAGTGCTGTAGAACAATCCGTATAGACTACATCAGTAGTCTATCTTCCATCTATTCCCTTAGCAACACAATACGTAAAATTACAAGGTTACTTGTCTTTGATTTACCTTTCACAAAACCATGCTGCGATGGGATGACTATGTTCTCCATTTCAGGTGACAGGATAACATGCAGTATATTTTAATAACTTTTAAAAAATTGCATATAATAGATATTGGTCGGTAATTAGCAATATCTTATTAATTATCCTTTTTGCATATAGGATAGACCCTAGAACTTCTCCACCAGCTGGGGATATTACATACCTGGATGCACTTATTGAAAAGAGCCGTTAGTGACTCGACGAGAACTTCTGCACAGTCCCTAATCAGAATGAGGGAATTCTGTCAAACTTCCACTGAACTCGTTAATTATGATGACGGAATATGATTTATTATGCAACGAAGGAAAAGGCAAATATGAGCTTCCGAAGAAATCTGCAAATGTGTTTACTCTCTGGTAAAGTTGATTTGAGTTGATTTTGCTTTATTCAATTTTGTATTTCAGTTCTTGGTCCATCTACTTGCCTGGTTGCATGCTTGTTGCAGCATAACTGTAGAAACCTCTTCCAAGTACCAGAATTCCTGTGGCCGTAAGGATTTTAATTCGAAGGGTGTTGTTCAATTATTCTAGTAGCACTTGCCAGATGCCAAACGATTTCTTTTTACCTTGCATGGGTACAGTGAATTCCAATTTTAATATATTCTGTTCTAAAACGGAGTTTCATACACAATACCGAAACAGAATTATTGCACTCGACGCGCGTTTCGCTAACCATGTTAGCATCACCAGGAGATGAATAAAGTTTTAATCATCTCCTGATGATGCTAACATGGATAGCAAAACGCGCGTCGAGTGCAATAATTGTATTTCGGTATTGTGAAAGCTCCGTTTTAGTGTATGTTGCCGAAGGTTCTAAACCCTAACATGGTATAATATATTCTGTATTTATTCCCATGGCAACCGCATTTCTAGGCCAAATTCTTTGCTCTGCTTGGCTTGAATTGGCGGTTCTCAATGTTCATTTTGTGACTCAAATTTTTTTTTTTAGTTTTCTTGCGGTCCTTTAAATTTCTAGAGGAAACGAGGTTGACTAGAGTCTTTAAAGTATAAG
>MU185287.1:54375-92835 GCA_016904865.1 Pissodes strobi | reverse complement strand
CCTAGAACATCGCTTTACAAGAACTCCTTTGTCTGGCGCACTGCATCACTGTGGAACTCACTCCCAGGACATCTGTTTCCCACTAATTACAACTTGCAAATATTCAAGAGCCGTGTCAATCAACATCTTCGCACACACACCGCTCGTCGAGCGCCATAGGGTCTCCCTTTAGTGTGTGTGCCACTGCCATAAAAAAAAAAAGCCTATTGCTTGCCACCAGAGGGGGGCCTCAGCGTCAGGGATTTCTTTAAATATTCCGGGTCTCGACCATAAAGCACGAATTTCTTGGAAGTGTGTGTTTTGGAATCCTGAATACTTGTAACAATAATCTCGCCTTGCTCTTCTATGTCATTCACAGGCTTTACAATGTGTCATTCCGAGTAGATCGCTGACGCCCATTAACGATCATTAACTAAAACGGAGTTTCATCCACAATACCGAAACAGAATTATTGCACTCGACGCGCGTTTCGCTAACCATCATCAGGAGAAGATTAAAACCGAATTAAAAATCTACCTAACTCCCTTATATACTAAATGTTTGGTTAAGCATGCGGAACTTAAAGAACCAATCCTGGAATCCAACTAGTCACGCTCGATCAACCAATACAATGAACTATGATGAATAAGCATTCATCTCTATTTAAACTATTCTTATATTTACTAATTTCCATGCTTTCATATACGTCTAATAATTTCCTGTATATAGGACAAACCCTAGAATCCTAGAACTTCTTCGCAAGCTGGGGATACCACATACCTAGATGCACATATTGAAAAGAGTCATTAGCAGCTCAACGAGAATTCCCATACAGTCCCTAATCAGAAATTCTGTCACGCTTAACTTCCACTGAATTCGTTAGTTATGATGTTGGAATATGATTTATTATGCAACGAAGGAAAAGGCAAATATGAGCTTCCGAAGAAATCTGCAAATGTGTTTACTCTCTGGTTAAGTTGATCAACTTAACCAAAGAGGGTTAAGTTGATAGGCGATTTTGCTTTATTGCAACTTACCTGGTTGCATGCTTGTTGCAGATTAACTGTAAAAACATCTTCCAACTACCAGAATTCCTGTGGCCGTAGGATTTTAATTCGAAGGGTATTGTTCAATTATTCTAGTAGCACTTTCCAGACGCCGAACGATTCCTTACTATCTTGTCTGGGTAGAGTGAATTCAAATTTTAATATTTTCTGTGTTTATTCCTGTGGCAATCGCATTTCTTGGTCAAATGCTCTGCTCTCTTTTGCAGAAATAGGCGGTTCTCGATGTTGATTTTGTGACTTAAATTTTAATTTTTTAGTTTTTTTGAGATCCTGTTTCTTTTCTAGAAAACACGAGGTTGATCAGAGTCTTTAAAGTATAAGGGAGAGTTAAAATAAGCATGAAAATGAGCTCAGGATAGATATTATGAAACAATCAGCCTTACCTTATCTTTCAATTATTACTTCCTGATGAAAGATAATTGCAACATCAAGCGTCATTAAATGCCGAATAGTCTATAACAATTCGGAAATCGAAATATCTTCTAGACTTTAGATGTTTGCCTTAGACCTACCGCAGAAAGCGTATTTTAGCGATAATATCATTCAATCAACTGGAGATATATGGTCCGAATTACTAGTAATCGATCAGTGATAAATGTTTGCTTTCTTGAAACTGCTTGTTGTTAATTAATATTATTATAGTGTAGTATAACCCACCCGGGTCTGTTCAACATAGTTGAATGAGATAAGTTGTGCTTTGTCTTTATTTTGCCAATGATCATCAAAATAGATTAAAAATAAAATCAATACCTACGTTGTGTTATTATTATATCTTACACAATTTTTATTTATGCGGATTGCGCTTCGACTAAACACAATTAGGGAAATTTGAGGGAAAGGTGCGTCATGTAAATTAAACCACAGATTCCTAATACGCCTAATTTATTAAAGAAAAACGTGCCATACTGCGCCTGGAATTCACGAGGGAAAAGAGCATGGTAGAGAAAACCTCGATCACAATTCCTAAACCGAGTTATGCTGTACAACCCTTATTAGTATACCAATTAATTAAATTACTGTCTCACCCACCGCAATTTGTCGTTCCACACTTATGACAATACTACAATACATTCAAAACTGAAGAGTTTAGTATTAGTTAGCCAGACGTCGCCAGCAGGTACTGAGGTCCCATACGGGAGGCTACTCAGCTATAGTTGCAAATTGAGCCAATATCTCTAGTAAGACTTGCAGGCCGATTAATATATATTTCCTTCGTCATCGCTTAGCGATTGATTATATTATGTAAACACTTTTGTGATTGAATAGTATTTCTCTTGTAGGCTGGAAGATTATAGGATACGGAAAAACGAATCAAATAGCTTATACCTTTACTGTTGCTTATTACTAATAGTCATTTCGAGATAATATATTTCAATTCCGAATATATGGTTTTATTCTGTGTAATTGTGCACAGGCTACAGATCTTTTATCATTTCGGGTGCTTACAAGCAATTGGCATGAAGTCAAAATCAAGGTTACAAATTAATGTTAATTTAAATTTCACATAGGTTTCATACAAAAGCAAATCATTAAAAATATAATATTTGTTAAAAGAACGACTTAGGGTGCTTTGCTCGCAAGCTCACGATTTATAGCTAGGATATTTGCTCAGTCAGGGGAGGTAAATGTTAGTGGATTCATCAAGTCCTTTACTTACATTACAATCACAGTCATACTAAAACTAAAATTCCAGCACGAAAAGACAGCAAACAATACAGTGTTATTCACAGCATAAAACGATTTCATTACACATATACACATATTATACCATCAAATATAAATTATCTATGACAATAAATGAAATATTTGTGCAAATTATGTTTATAACAATATCAAAATATATACACATGTTGTGCCATCAAATATGAATTATTATTAATGAGAATAAAATAAATATACTTGGGCAAATTATGTTAATACCAATATCAAAATATATGCATATGTTAGGCCATCAAATATGAACTATCCATGAAAATAAAAGAAATATTTATGCGCATTATGTTAATAACAATATCAAATTATATACACACGTTATACCACCAAATATGAATTATCAATGAGTATAAAATATATAATGGTACAAATTATATTAATAACAATATTATAAGTTTAATTTTACCGACTTGTAATGACATATTGCAACACAGAAGCAAAACAATTCGCCAAAATAAACCGTACACTCCGCTGGCTTCTGACTCTCTATTTTTCGTTCTCGAGCAATACCTCTCGGATCTCCTCCGAAAAACCTCGCAAAAACTCGACTTCAATTTATGACTTGATTTATCTTTTACATGTATAAAGGGTGTTTAAAAATATATACATATATAGGGTGTCTCAAAAATGATTGGATCAGGTCTAATGAAATAGTATTTTAAAGAGGTGGGTTATCTCAATAGATAACATGCTTCAGTAAAAAACCTGCATTTATCAGAAGAGTTATCTTACCTATAACCCTTTCTAGGTAACTGCTTTTAATTTTCACCTGCTAATAGTAAATGCTAATTGGTTTTATGGAATAGAATATTTTTAACGAGCTCAGTGCCAGCTTTATCCAGCAAGTCTAAAACAAGCAAAATTTCTTTTCAATTGAATTTTAAAGTATGCTTAATTCATGACGACCAAAAATATATAATTTTACAGTAGAACTATTTCTGCTCTACCCATCTTGTAGAAATTAGCCTTGTATATTGTATTTTTGTTGTTGTTATTATTAAAGATTAGTAAATGCTTCTAATCTTAATCTGGCATAGTCTTACTAAGTGACTAAAGATTTTTAGCGATATACCAGGTAATAAAAAGCATTGAAACAATAATTCTGACTATAATATTCTCCTAGCTCTCAATTCTGATAAAATTATTAACAGAAACTAATAATTGTGCACGATTAAGTTTGGAAATTACCCTCAAATAATTATTTAGCAACAATCTCAAGAAATATTCTGAAATAGTGACCGCGTAATCTTCGGAAGCAAGTAAAAATATTTCATGACGAATTTTTAAAGCCATGTTTAGAGCACAGAGTGAGTGTCAAAAATACTTATTATTTTAATGGAATATATCCGATCGTATATTTTTTACAAATATTGTATTGCGTACAAATTCTTTTACCTAACGGCTTTTACATAGTAGTCGTAAAATTAGTAAATAACCGGTATATTCTGAATGTTTATTAAATTTCTTTTATATAACGTCATGTCTCTAATATCAAAGAAAGCGAAGCTATTACAAAAATATGCACATCGCACAACGACAGTTATCAAAGTTTTCTAACGTGTCCTTAAAAAGAAATATGCTGCCATATTAAAAATATAATCTAATATTACCCAATGCTTCTGACATTTTGTCGATGAATTCACGTTATTAAAAAACACTCTTAAAGGCTTTGGGCGGCGCGGCATATAAGATTTTGGAAGGGAATATTGTGAGGGCTCATTTTTTTATGAAAATATGCCACACATAATACATACGGAAAAAATAACAGATCGGACAACTCAATGGATTAAGATGGATGAAAGAAAGTTTTATCAAATTTTACAAAGTACGAGTTGATGCAGTTTAAATATAGCCTTATTAAAAAAACAAATATATCCATAGGAATTTCTCGTAAAATATGAAACATGGTAAATGATTTTTTATTTTACTGGACACCCTATATATCTATGTAGAGCTCAGTAGATATAGGTTGCCGGTTTAGGGGGCACCGCCACCGATGGAGGCATCAGGCATATCCCGAACAATCCCTGAGTTCTTGGCGATATGTGCTATTGGTGCCCAGCACCGAATCCATAAATTCTCGGTCCTGGCATCACCTGTCAAGATTCAGTTACTTGAGCCTAATCATTTAAAAGTTTCGAGCAATAATCCCAATAGATAAATTGTAACAAATGTAAGCATCTTCAGGGATTTGGGTCTGACATCATCATACAAATAATCAGCATCAAATATATAATAATAGTACATTATTTAGTCAACCATAAAAAATATTGGCATTACTTACATCACATCAAATTTTATTTAGGTAGAACAATTAAACATATATCGGAAAAATATATATATCCACTCAATACAGGATAGGGAACCGCAATAATCGTTGAATTTGTAGTGGCCTCATTATTGCAATATGCATAAAATGAATGATCACCAATTGAAGCGATTGTTATTAAACGAGAATTTTGCCAAATCATGTATATCTCAAATATTACTTTGATATCCTTTTTTAGAGAAAGGCATGCGTCGTGTGATGCTGGAGGTCCATCAGCATGAGTTCGTCAATCAGTTCAATTATTGCGAATAAAACATGACAATCTTACTTCTAGAGCTAAATTTAATCGAAAGTCAACATATTTCAAGTTTCATCCAAATACATAAAAGCGAGTAGCTATTGAGCATTTTTGGAAAAAATCTATTTGAAGACATTTTAGTTCTTTAAGTCTATAATCTCGTATATTTTTGGCTCCAGCGTGTGACTCATTAGACCTCAGTCAGTGCATTGCTTAGCTTTATTTGGAAGATGACAAACATCGAGACAAGCCATTCTTCGAGTATATCTCTTGAATAATAAGTTCTACCTCGATGAGCTTTAGAATTTCGCTTGGTATCTGGTCTGGCCCTGGAGGTCTGTCATTTTTGAGAATTTTAAGGGCATGTATGATTTCTTGTTTGGTTATTTCTCCGTTGTTTTTGAGATGGCTCTTCGGGTTAATTTCTATCGTCTTTAAATATGTCTTTAATATAATTTGCCCAAGTTCTTTTCTTTTCTTCCACTGAGCTTTCTTTTCATCAATAATTAAAGAGATGTCTTTTTTGACTTCCAGTCAATTCTTTAACTTTTTTTATGTATTATGAAGCTATCGTGTTTTCTTTGTAAATCCTCTATCTCTCCATATTTCTTTTTGTAGTATTCTTCTTTCGCCTTTAATTTTGTCACGGATTTCTTTTTGGATATTTTTGTATTCATCCTTGTTCAAATCATTCTCAAGTACAATAACATTTCAAGTTCAGCTGCCATGGATAAGTCATTAACATTTATGTTATTTTATTTGAGGTGGATATATCACCAATTATTGCATTATCCTTTTTTTTATTAGCAAAGTAATTTTTATTATTATACTTATATCATTCAGAGAGTCGTGTATGCAATACCCGACTCCAGGAGTGGAGTTCGTGAGCAGTTCTACCAGCTAAACGGGAAAAGCTCCGCTGGTGTTGTGCGGGGTGGTTAGGTACATTTTTCAAGCAAGAAAACACAACTTTAATTAATTGTTCACTCAATTGGCTTCTAGTTTTTTTTTTTTAATTTAAAATAGCAACAATCTTACAGAAAGTTAAATGAAACTTAAAAAAAAGGGCTATAAAAAAAAATTAAGTATGAAGGGTACAATATGAGAATACAGAGGCCAATTCTGTTGGTAAACTCGGTACTGTATGCCTTACACTTATAAACTCAAAGCTCTGCTATCCGAAGTGATCACTTTGGTTTACTTAAGATTAATACAGATATGTAAATCCAAATGCATCAATTAGTAGCCGCACCATTAAGAACGCAGTAGTAATAATATTATCAATTAATAACGAAAAACACAATAACTAAATCAATCGGCCGGAAAATAATGGAAGTACTAAAATTATTGATGAACGCTACCTTAAAGCTCGGCCAACAATGCTAGATTTATATTAAAAATAATATTAACGATACCACTATAGAATCGAAGGTCTGTTGCTGAAAAGGCTGCAAGCTCAGCAAGTAGTCACCGGCTTGTAAATGACAGTCTCCCGCCCAAAAAGGTGAAAGTGAGCCAAAGGTAAAACCCTGTAATGGAACCCGATAGTGGAACCCGATCGCGAAAACCCGGTCGTGAAACCTTGTAATGGCTTCTGGCCCCTGTAGTAAAAATATGAAACAAAATAGGTATGAACCACCTGTAAATAATATAACTTCCCCATATGATCAAAACTAAAGTTACATTAAGAAAAAAGTTCAGATATGATAAAAGGAAAAAGTTAAAATATCCTATGGAATGCAATGCAACTACTGGTGGTCGATGTAAAAAAAACTAACACAGATGAAAGCAAATAAATAAGTAAATTGGACAAAAAAATCTTAGCAATATTTATCTCTCTCGAGTTGGAGGGTTGCGCGGAGTATTAATTGCCTCGGTTTTATAAGGTGAGCTCGGAAAGCCTCTAGAAATAATGGAAAATAACCTTTAGCGTCATGGCGACCATGTGCCGGCAGGCCGTAAAAAATAAATTCCAGAGAAAATCTTACCTCGTGCTGTACGAATATCCCAAGAAATCGGTTGTGTCAAGATTTAATTAGGGACTCAATCCCAGATCCCCTAAGAGGGCAGTATTAAACACGATACAAAAAGGTCGAGTCACCTACAACTGCACTTCAGCAAAACGCTTCCTCTCTCTCCAGTAGGAATTTCTAGAAGGCTGAGCATCGGTTTCAGTCAATTTGTCTTTTTCCACTTCCACGGGATTTGAGAACAAACGTCAGATCAGAAAAAATGGTAGGGTCGAGAGCCGAAATGAATAAATAGTCGATATGAGAAATACTTCTAAGATAATAAACGAGAACTAAGCGTTGTAAAACGACTGCCGAAGCAAGGACTAACGAGCTAAAATTAAATTTTTCAATAAATAATAGGAAATATTCCTAAACAATGTAATAAATCTGTAAAAATCCCAATCGACAACAACAATTAAGTGAAAAGAGCCCATTACTAATATTCAAGGCTACCAATCAAATATTACAAAAGTTATATCATACCACGTGAAAAGGTAAATATAAAGTAGAAATTCCAAATGTCAAAGTTTCCAACTGTCGCATGTCGGTCGGTAAGAAGATGGAACTACAATATAACCTCTAAATCCACTAAAGTATGAGAAAGGAAAACAAACATCGACGTTTGGGAGGAAATTAAAGAAAAGTAAGGGAAAAACCACGAGAAAAATATGTGAGGGATACGCCCTAAATCCCTAAAGCACTCTGAGAAGAAACAACAATGAGTGATCTATGCAGAAATCAACAAGTCTCAGAAGAAAATAAGCAACAGGTACTAGTTTTTACTTCTGAAGAGAAAGAAAAATTTAATAACTAACAATTATGCTCGAATTAACAGGTAAACAAGAAGGCAGCAGCAGTATCTGAAAGCAAATCAGTGACCCAAACAAGCTAAAGCCATATCAGCCTGAGACTAGAAGTGAAATATTTGAACCGAAAGTAGTATATGAATTTGATGGATCTAACGAGGATCAAAGGTAGGTTATTAACTCAGTTCCTAAATACAGAACTGCAAGAAGACATAATTATTATAATATAACTAAGCAAAGTTAAACTAATAACACAATATCTTATTTTAATTGTTTGATAAACCTAAGCGAGCCAATATATTATTCACTTTAAAATAAAGACATTCACCAAGTGCTGGAGGACAACATAAGAAAAATGATGATCAGAGTAGCCACTTACGGCCACAACAGTGCTATAAAACCTAATAATATATATTATGTAATACTCGTGTGTACATATAATTAATTAATATTAATAGATTATGCAACGGGAAGCCCATTACTTATTGACAGTAAATCAAATAAATGAATTTATAATTAATTAATCAAATATGTTAATACTCATTAATTCTTACCACAAAATATAGAACCTTTTGGTGCTAAATGCAGCATATAAAATAAAATTTATAATCTTTTATAGTGACAAAATCAGACTGTTACAAGTTACATGCCAAAAAATATATATTTAAATAGTATAAAGCAGGATGTTAAAACTTTGGTACTAACATAATTTTTGAACATTATATCACTAAGCATCTCCTCTTTCCGTTTTAAATGTCTAAGGAAGGCTTTGTAGCCTTTTAGAGGTTGGATCATCCTAGTATTCAATGAAAATTAAATCTTTCTAGTTCGAGGCAAGAAATGCGGCAGCATATTACTGTCTAACTTATTGAAATACGGGAGTGCAGTTTTAGGCAAAAACCCTCCTTTATGGTAAGGAATGGTAGAAAGTCATTTGTGACTGTCAATTACGAAAAAAAGGAATATCTCCTGATGATGCCAATGGTTAGCGAAATGCGTGTCGAGGGCAAAAATATGTTTCGGTATTGTGGATAAAACTCTGTTTAATGCATTTTGCCGAAGGTTCCGAACCCCAACTTGGTTTATCTATGGATGGTAAAAATTGATGACTGGCTATGAAAAGAAAACTGGAAAATAATTAAACATGCAATGCATGTTTACTTGTTCTCCTTTCAGTAGAAAAACGCCGTATGTGTAATTATGACAGTATTCAGAATCTCGATTTCTAAATGTCTCGACTTTACTTCAACGAGATATCTATGTTTTTTTGTTCTTTATAATTTTCTGTTAATTGTAAGAATTGCGCATCTATCTTTAAGTATTAAAATGTGCTTTAGCATTAAATATTTATGTTTAATACATATATCACTTTCAGTTATTTCTTTTAATATTGAGTCTCTGTAGATACTATAATTAAAAAGACTTGTACTAACCCAAATTAATCCAAACTAACTGTCACACAGATTTGTCTAACTATATATTTCCAACCGCCATTTTACCTTCTTCAATTTTCATCAACAGGAGAGACGCTACCACGTTTCTGTCTTGAAAAAATGCGTAAAATGCCCAAAAGAGTCCCTGAATCCAAGTTTGGAAAAGGAGATCAGAGTACACGAGATATTTTCTCAATATCTGTGCAAACAAATGAGAAAATGTCCCAATATCTAGTTGCCAACAGAGCTACGACATGTGAACGATTGTACTGTACTAAAATCTAATTTCTCTGAAAGTTAAGAAAAAAGCGGGAACGGCGTGGGCGAGCCCATTATCGTATTTGAGGGGGTAAACAAATGCTTTTTCTTTATTATCTTTATTTAACATTATGTTGTTTACAAACATTTACGAAGACAAAGGTATATCAAATTTAAACCTTTAGGAACGTTTCCCTTGACGGAGAATAACAACTAGCTATATTTGCAGCAATTGTTTTATATAATGGAATCTGCAGACAATCCAGGTTCGGACTAAGGAGTAATTGAATTAAGATGCTTTCCATGCACAAATTGCTGTTACCTGGGGTGAAATAAATCTAGTCGGGTTTTAATTATGGCTCAATTATGCAACGAACATACAGGGTGTTATCACAAAACTATATGGTTAAAAACGATAAGTTAATACACATGTTGGGGTGTTTTCCCAACAGTACCCATAATGCTTACCTAAATATAATTTAATTTTCCATAGGCATGTTACAGTTTGTGAACAGGAGGCGTAGGCAAGTGTCATAAATCATGCGAGAGTAAAAAGCGGTTTTCACACGGGTCGGATATTTACCTTTTCTACGACTACGACTAACCCAAATTAAAATCCTAGGTAAGCTCGAACTAAAAATTTTCGTTAAACCCGGTTTTTAACTTTTTATAAAGTCGCAAAAATATTTTATATGATATTTTATTGGAAAATGAAATATAGCAGAATTGAGTTTCAAATTCAAATATCTGTTGTGTTTTTAATTAAATATTATGTTTGAATGGGAAATAATTGTCTATATTTCTATAAATTTTTAATTGCGCCTCTGATGTATTATACGTCGTCATATACTGAAAATATATGCAATAATGCCCCTATGCCGAATTTTAGACGAAATAAATTTTATTAATACATTTTATTTCTTGTTTCAGGTAAATAACAGCTAGAAATGCAAGTTTTTTTAAAACAAATGTAAGTATGTATAAACGTTTTCTGGATATTTTGTATTGCACTATTGTTCTTTGCGATTTTTATTACGTAAACATTCAACCTAAATTGAATTCTCATGAAATTCTTAGATTACATTGTCGATACTTGCGCATGACATCCTGTGTAAAGCGTATTTTGCGCATATGGCTGACTTCAATACTCCTTTATTATAATTTGTAGATGTAGTACATTGATGGGGTCAACTGCAAGATACATACATTATCAGCAATAACGTCATCATGCAAATTATTTCATGGCTTCTGGTAATAATCTTTAGCGATTTCATTCAGGTATTCATTACTGATGACCATCTTCAGGAATTTGGCACTGACGTCATCATAAATAATAATCAACAGCAATAAGAAATAATATAATGAACTATTTATTAAACCGAAAAGCCTATTAATAGTTGAGGATTGTGGGAGCGTTTTAAGCCGAATGAAAAAAGTTGTATTTGTATTTCGTGCAAAGTTGTTATTAAAAGTATAACGCAAGCAAAATAACTTTAATCACAAGCGTGTAAGAATCGAATTGATTAAAAAAATAATAATAATAAAATAAAATAGTATATGTGTGTTACTTACTTATCAAATTGGCATTCGTTCATAATAAAACAAGACATCAATGGACTAACAACAGTCTGACAAATACCAATTTAAAATATGATTTGTGTGATGTGAAATCCATAATTAGTCTTCAATTTTTCAAATGCTTCTAATTGATCTATATATTTATTTATTAATAACCAGAAAAAGCCGCTTGCATATAGATGAAGTTGTCCGCCTTGTTGACATTTGATCGACAAGAAAAACGGACAATTTAAAAATTAAGTTAGGTTGAGGTATTAAAACTAGAATAAATTTCAAAAAAGTGTTTGAATCCGTAATTGATTTTCTCGTTCAGCGCAAAACCCTGCCTGGAGAAAAGTAAATTATTGTTAAGAAATGCTGGAAAATAGAGGAGCAAATATATTTTATTTCATTAAATTAAATGTAACCTAATGCATATCGGGGGTAATGGGCTAGATCCTATAAATCTGAATCCTCCATTACCAAAACTGAGTGAATTGAAAAGCTTTTAAGATCAATGTGTGAGTTTTATTTTGACGACTATTCTTAATATATGATTTTTAGCTTAAAAAGCGTTTGTATAAGAGGATGTATCTTATATTAAGACTAATTGTGTATTCAAGGAAGAGCAATTGTTTTAAGTTCTTTGTTGATTTTGGTGTTTTCCATAAAATCGAGTCTGTTTTAAGATTATGCTAGTAAAATTATGGAAAGAGTCAGGACTAAAATATGAACTTGAATTTTGCCAAACCTTAGCTGACGATATTAAAATAACTAAAATATTACTTTGAAAGACCCTTTATATAGAAAGGACAAGTGTCTTGTCATGTTGGAGGTCCATCAACATGAGTTGGCCAATAAGACCGATTATAGTGGATGAAATATGACAAACTTATTTGTGGACCAAAATTTTGCCTATGTTCAACAAGAACTTTTACCCAAATATATAAAGCGAGCAGCTAACGGTATATTTATTAATCTTCACTAAAATAATAAAACAGACATATAATTAATAACATTTCATATAATGAGTTTTGATTAGATTTATTACATTTTAATGTTTTTTTCAATAAAATTATATCACCTCAGATATTTAGATCAACTTTAGCAAATAAAGTACATTATTTCTAACATATTTTAACAGATTTAAAAAATCTCGTTTATCTGAGTGATGTAGTAGATGTCCAGCTCGAACTTCTCCTTCTGAATGTACACAATTACGTAATTTTAAAATAAATTACTTTTACGCATATATCTTAGATATCCATTGCAACAACCCCAAACTTCTTCACTATCTAGTCCTTAGGTCTTTTCCTATTATAACTATTTTAAAATATGACATGGATTACTGAAATTTATACATTATTAACTATCCATATTTTACAAGTTGTTTACATCATTTTCATGTAGGATAAAATTAATATATTTTCACTTATAATAAGACAAGTCAGCTACATTTAAATTAAAATAATGTTTGATTATCTTTAAATAACTATCCAGATAATTTCCTAGATATTTTTACCTAGTTTAAAGAATTTTCATAAAAATACTTTACATCTAGTTCCCTAAGAGTTCTTAGCATCTAATTTGTAAGCTTCTGAATATTTAAAAAGTCCTTAATACTACTTAGACATAAAGAAATATTAATTTCATAAGTCAATAAGTTGATTACCAACTCATCCAGCAACACAACCACCACCGTGGAAAAGGCAACGATTTCAGACAGTACATGAATAGACTTCACTTCGTCTTCATACGGGTTCATTGAATCGAGACAATTATGGGCCTCGTACCTCTACATATTGTTGTAGAGGGAGCAGCTAGACAAGCAATGACTTCTTGGGATCACCAGGGACGATATAGTCAAAAGATATAATTTTGAAAAATACTTCAAGGTCGTGATAAGATGTAGAGAACGATGGAAAAAGAACACCACTTGCATTATAACATTGCAGTAAAGTGCCATAAAACGGTATACAGATGGATCAAGAACTGAACAGGGGACCGGAGCCTGAGTATTTGGGCCATGAACCAAATTCTCCGAAGCAATGAAAAATTATCCGGACATATTCCAGGCGAATGTGAACGCCATAGGAGCATGTGCGCAGTTCAACTTTGACCGAAACTATACTCAGACAGTCAAACAACCATCAAAACGCTGAGATCACCAATAATCAGCTACAGAATGGTACGGGAATGCCTAGACGGACTAAACGAGCTAGGCAAGAATAACAAACTATCCCTTCAATGGATATTAGGATACGCTGGGATAAAGGGCAATGAAAAGGCAGACCAAATGGCAAAAGTAGGAGCACAAACAAGGAAGAGTTCATGAAAAAAGAGCGAACCAAATGGATCAGTCTATGGGAACGTCTTTCAGGCTTAAGGCAATCAAAGATATTTCAAGGGCCCCCTCACCCAGGGAGATCAGAAAACCTTATAACACTGAGTAAGAACAATATCCGCATCCTCACCGGCTTTCTTACGGGCCACTGCTTGTTGAAAAGGCACCTGGAGAGAACAGTTGCCGGTTCTGTGAAGAGGGCGAGGAAACCCCGAAACTCCTGCTTCAGGTGCTGCATCATCGAACTCCTGCATCCAGACTACTTCCTGCTCACGGAGTGCGAGGCGGTCGCGAAGAGGCAAATGGTCTGCTTCAGGTGCTGCATCATCGAACTCCAGCATCCAGACTACTTGCTTTTATCAAAGCACTAAAGCTGGGCGAGGTACTCTAATTAAGAATCACATCAACGGAAACACCAAGGAAGGGGGACACAATAGATCTATACAGGTCGCAGTGTACTAATACCCCCCAAGATCATTCTTTCATTCAAGGGGTCATTGAGCAAAATAAGGCCTTAAGGTTGAGATTAATTGGTTCGAGCGATATCTTAGGGAACCAGGAGAATATCTTTATATTTTGGTTGAGATCGGAAATTTCGGGCAATCTGCAAAAATAAATTTGGTTTGAGGGCTTCTGCAGGGATCAAATTTAGCAGGCCAAAAAGAGGCCGATGATTGATTCGGTCCTTCACAAGCCTCGTCAGAACTATATGAAATGACATAAATAAATACAGATATGCTGAAAAGTAAAATCATGCTAACATATTGCCTGATACATTTAACAACTATTTCACGTCGGCCTCGCATAATCTGGTTAGTGACATACCACACTCGCCTCAGAGGACATTCAGATGACATTCTACTTTATTAAAACTGTAAAAAATATTAGTCTTATCCCTCTAAGTTACTAAATTGTTGCACACCGTTAAATATTTTTCCTCAGGTCTTGAAACAAGCAGTAGTTACTCCAAAGGAGAGGCAGACCTGGTATCTAACTATCATCCAATCCCTTTAATTCCAATTATATCTAAAGAACTTGACAAGTGCCTTTTGAGGAAGATTACAGCATATTTTCAAAAAAATAACTCACTCTGTAGTGAATTCGGGTTTAGAAGAGAAAAAAATTTGGTGCATCTTGAATCTGACTTAGGATATATATGATTCATTCCAAAATACGGAATGTAACCGCGATCTGCTCTCTGATATGAGTAAGACATCTGACTGTGTGTCTCAGGCCATACTCTTGAAAAATTACGCTACTATGGCTTCTCCAATGAGAGTGTCACGTGAACGACTAGGCTTCCACCACTTGTGACAGGTATCCTTGCTTTCTGCAGTCGATCCGTGCTCTTACAGGTTGCGTAGCTCAGAAAGGTAGTTGAGAGGAATAGATAGAAATACTTGAGCGGTTAAAATCTATTGCCTTTAGTCTGAGTTTATACTGTGATGAGTATTACCAGAATATCCAAAGACGCGTGCTTCGTGGGCACCAGGGGTTACTTACCCTTCTCGAAAATTAATAATGCAACACAGAGAAAGATTGCCAGAAGGATTTCATGCACCAATCACTTTAAATAATTTACATTACGTATAACTTACTTTTACTACGTCAGGCGGGCCTCCGAGCAACTGCCATAAGGAAATGTCTACACGACCAATGCGCGCACTGAACCTCTTCGGAAGAAGAGAAACTCTTCGCATAGGAACATTAAGAACTTCCTCAGTTGAAGCACTCTTCGCGTACGAGAAAAAAAAAAACCTGTTATGGACGCTGAAATAAGCTGCGAAGAACGCAGGGGAAAATACCTGTTACGGAGTGAGTCCAGGCACCAAGCAAAAAGACACTAAAGGTAACGAACTGCCTGAGATGATTTAAAAACGGGTCCTGAAGAAGTTGCCCGCAAGGGCATTTCAACCGCCACACCACATGATGCCACTCACAATTAATGACTTTTAATAATCCTTTTGTTCGTACTCTATCGGGTAGAAAGAAAGCTATGCGCAGATTTCACAGGATGTTTTTTTCCAAAGTATAAACTAGTCAATCATTTACGAGCTGCATGCTAGAGTTTTTATTTGTTAATATTTGAAACAATCATCCAAATTTTAACCTAATAAAACCTAACCCATTTAAATAAGTACCCTGGCACAAAGGGAGTAGGTTCTTAACTAGTTTTTCTTTTTATTTTACTAAAACGTGTTTGCTAATTAACATCACTGACTAACTAACTGCATAGGGCTGCTAAAAATTCAATGAAAGTTTTCCGGAAAATGTATTCCCTCTGTGCTTGTGATCTTCAATATTAATCAATAACAAGTAGTCCCAGAGACAAATATTTATTACTCCCAGTTCGATAACATTTTATTGCGGAGCACTCAACTCGAACTAGTAGGCACATATGACTAACAGAACTTGACTTACTACCACAGGCGCAAAGCAAAAATTCAAATCATTCACACGATTCCTGAAATATCAGGAACGGTTTTCTTGGGGGATAGTTGACTAAAAAGTCCTAAAGTCAAATCTAGGATAGATCTATCTGTTATAGTTTCTTAACACCGCTCTTAAAGAACTTAATTATAATACAGGGACTAAATATAATAGTTTTACCGAAGTGCCTTCTTTATAACCTCTTCTCACCTGACGTAGATCGATCCATAATCTGAGCTATATAATCTGCACGCTAACCAAGGCGTGGCATCACGGATAACCATTCGTAGAAATATATTTAGATTTTATTAGTTTTTAAGGATTAATAAAATTCATAAAGTTATATAAAAAGTTAAGGGTCTGCAACTTAAACTAACGAGGCTGCTTCTTTACCGTTACGTAATAAAACTATTAAACTTTAAAGTTTCAGGATAGGCAACGGAAAAAAGATGAAAGCTTAGAGGTTATTTTCTAATTTAAAATTTAAAATTTGTTATATAGCATATATTAATATAAATTTTTTAATAAAGCACTTGCCTGTTGGTGTAGCTTTAAAGGGTATTTGAAATATTATGGAAGAAAAAAGTATACAAGTATTACGAAATATTAGCTTTAAATATTTGAGTAACGACAGTTTTGTATGGAGTTTTTATTTAAAAATAAGTCAATCATGATGTTGAAAGTAATGCAATAATGTAATGTTATTTATCACATGAAAAAGGTATTATTCTGTTGAAAGAGGAATTTATATGCCAATTTAAATGTCAATTCCCATTTTCTTTATTTGTATCAAATACAGAAATCATATATACACATGTGAAAATTGACAAATTTTATAGTTTTTAAATATATAAAATTTAAAATATCAGTCACACTATAAATCATTACCAAAATTTCTTCCAGTCGACCTTTCATACTATTCAGAGACACACTTCTAATATTGACTGGTAATTAATTATAAGGCTTCGTGCTAAATAATCAAGTCTTGTCTGACATTCTCGTGCTGGCCCGATGCATGTCTCTGTTTTGTATATATTGATAGCGATTGAGGAGTAAAACACACTGAAACACACTTCATGCCTCTTAAGGACAAGGACGCTGGTTCTAAGCTCTGATGAGATTCTCTCAGCGTGAACATCCTACCGCAGCATTGGATCTGGGTAGTCCCCCAGAAATGTGACACTGCTGGATGTGGTGTTCATGCCGTCAAGAGCCCTCACTGAGAAGACCATCTGCTACGTCTTGCCCGTGGTCAATAGGAGCTGTTTTCCGCTAAAACAGTTCTGAGCCCTCTACTGGGCATCACGCATCATACTCAACACCTTCCACAATGACTACCCTGGATAACATTTTGTTGTATCATCGGTGAATTTACCACTGGCGCATCCATATCACTTATAAAGATTTGGAACAAGAGCGGTTCTAAGACCGAGCCTTGAGGCACACCAATGTCATTCACTCTTTCCTCCGACATCAGTTTCGTGATTTGAGTTCTAACTTTCAAGTAAGACTTGATTAGTTGTATGCTATTATCAACTTCCATTCCCAGTAATATAAAATCACACAACCAAATGTTGAAACTCAACCATGAATCTCAATTATGTTTTGTTATTATCTAAAGTATAAATAACAGTTTATACTTTGTAACAAGGTTAATTATAAAGAAAATTAATAAGGTTAATACTATGAACCTCGATCATAAATTATTATTATCTAAAGTATAAACTGTTATGATTGACCCTGTTAATAATTCAAAACGATATTCAAATTGGGGATCAAATTTATGTGTAAAAACGTTCCGCAGCAGCCTCCACCGGTAGACTTTGGTCTTCAGTGCAAACTACCGAATAGGGAAACCCCCTCTAGAAAACCAAAGCTGTCACCCCAAAGTCTTCTTGTTGGCCAACTCTTAATTCAGCTGATCAAACTGTGAAGTTCAGATAATAAGATTTATTTTTTGTATTGATTGATTACTGATGAATTGAAAACGTTATTATAGTCAGCAGTTAACCGTTTTCTTTATTTTTACACAAAATTTCAGATCAAGTTAGGCACATTTCTTTGAAAAGAATTGTTTTTGCTGTTGATTTTTGTGTTTAATGCATCAACGTTGGTTTATGACTGTTTTAATTTAAAGCAAATCTAAAGACTTTTATTATCAGACCTGGCTATTTGAATAACGAGCTATATTATATCCTTTTCGATTTCAGGAGCGTCTTGAACTGTGTATTGTAATTGTGATATTGCTAATTGGTATTCCGTCCTAGTGAACTCAACATCTGTGAGTGGGGTCTGATCATGTTTTAGTTAATTTTGGAACAAATTATTCACCGATTATTTTCACTTACTTCGCTTCAGAAATTATGTTAATTGACACATTTATTTGTGAATTATTTTCACAAGCTTTTTATTATCTATAAAATTTTAAATGTCAGTAACACTATAAATCTTAACCAAAATTTCATCCAGTGGACCTTTCATACTATTCAGAGACCCACTTCTAATATTGACTGGTAATTGATTATAAGACTTCGTGCTAAATAATCAAGTATTGTCTGTCATTCTCGTGCTGGGCCAATGCAGGTCTCTGTTTTGTATATATGGAGAGCGGATGAAGGTCTTTAGTTAGACCATTACTGTCTGCCATTACCACCACCAGCCTCTCCATGAATATGTCAAAATCACTGTTTGGTGAACGGTAGATACACACAATAAAACACCGAAGCTCAACCGAGTGAATAATAGAAAATTCCAAACTTTTCTCAATAAGTAGATTATCAAATTTATCAATACCATGAAATCGCCTAGAAGCATACTCATCCACCAGCGCAACAGTGCCACCATGTTCATGACTTGATCTGCTGAATTTAACCAGTTGTTTCACGGACACTAATTATTTAATTGTTCTTAGCTGTGTAGGTTTATGTTTAAAAAGGTATATTTTGGACAAGAATTGTTTACTTACAGGTTGATTCCTAGCACTGATAGAAATTGGTTATACTGTTGGATACTCTCCCTAGATTTGCATATTCACAAGTTTAGGTTGTTTTCAAGTTGAAATAACACACATCTGTTTTTAGTAGCGAGGAGACCGGTAATGAATATAATGTATAACGTCCTGATCGTGACGTTATTGTAACTAATGCAAACAGGGGTGGTGGGGTCATATTGGCTATTTACGAACGTTACAGATCATCCAGGGTTAATATAGGAAGGGAAGAGTTGTCATTTCAAATTGGTATTTCGGGAAAAAAGCACCGAACATAATACGTTTCATGGTCGGTGAAAAAAATCAGTCAAAATAACTAAATAATTTTTTGTATTGCATGAATCCTGCACAGAAATAATAATAATAGAATTCTGGATTTAGTGCTGCATAACGGCTAATATTGTGTGGGTGGAAAAAACGTCATTTTCCCAACTAGTCTAGAAAATGCCTTTAACTTTAGAAAAGCTAATTTTCACTTAATGGAATATACATCTTTAGGCTTTATTGGCCATTTTCTTCGCAGGAAACGGATGGTAAGCTAGCCTGTAGGTTGTTTTATGATAAATTGTTTGAAGTCATCAATTTGCGTGTTCCACGTTTTACAAAAGTATCTTGTAGTAGAACATACCCGGGTTCGTTTAACAAGCGTGAATGAGATAAGTTGTGTTTTGTCTTTCTTTTGCCAATGAACGTCAAACAGATTAACAAAAAAAAACAATTAATACCTACGTTGTATTATAGCTGTACCTTGCACAATTTTACATATCTAGAATGAGCCCGACTTTAACAAAATTAGGGAAATTTGAGGTATAAGGTGTGGTATGAAAAGCAAACCACAAATTTGTAATACACCTACTTTATTAATTAGAGAGAAAACGGCCATACTCAGCCTGGAATTCACGAGGGAAAAGAGCATGGAAGAGAAAACCTCGATCACAATTCCAAAAACCGAACCATGCTGCGCCACATTTATTAGTTTAATAAAAATTAAATCCGGTCCCCGTGCCAAAATTTGTCGATCCACACTTGTGACAATACATTTAAAACTGAAGAGTTTGGTATTAATTAACCAGACATCGCCAGCAGGTACTGAGGTCCCTTTTTGCAGGAGGCTACTCAGCTAATCGTTGAAATTTGAGCTAATATCTCTAGAATGATCATTTATCATTTATAGCTAGGATATTCGCCCAGTCAGGGGCGAAAAATGTTAGTAGATTCACGAAGGCTCTTACTTACAATCTCAGTCATACTAAAACTAAAATCCCAGCACGAAAAGACAGAAAATAATTTGTTCTTGTTTTCATTTAAAGCAGTGTTGTGCACAACATAAAACGATTTCAATAAATACATACACATGTTAGAACATCTAATAAGAACTATCCATAAAAATAAAAGCAATAGTTGTACACATAATGCTAATAACAATACTATAAATTTCATTTTACCGACCTGTAACAGCACCTTACACCATAAAAGAAAAACCAGTTACAAAATAAACTGTTTAGTGCGCCGGCGCGCGCCGCGCAGGTTTCAGATTTTCTGTCTCCGCTCTCGAAGGATACGTTTGAGGATCTCATAGAAAAAACCTCGCAACACCCGACTTCCATTTATGATTTGTTTTTCTTTTCTTTTTATTTACATATATATAGGGTGTCCCAAAACTGAATGTATAGAGTCTAAGGAAATAATATTTCAAATAAGCGGTTTCCGACAATCTCATAAAAATATTCAAATCAAATATCCCCAATACCATAAAAAAAACGTCGCCATAATCAGAAAAATGTCATTTTAGCAAAATTGATCATGTAGTGGCACTTATTGAACTATAAAATGAAATTCTAGTTGGAGAAAATACTATAACGCCAAACTTATGCTGCAATTTATAATTTTTAAAATTTCCCGTAAGTTCATACCCGGTTGAAAGTCAAACCTATTTTAATAACCAAATGTTCACGTGTAGTGGCTATTTTAAATGTAAACAACCTGTTTGACGGCAAGCCTTCTGTTTTACACCTAAAATTGTATGTGATATGTTAATTATGTTGACTGAAACTGTTTACGTATGAATGGTAAGTATATGCAAATATGTTTAATTAAATATTTAACACTAAATAGTTTCCTTTTCAAATTTGTTCCCGGACATAGGAGATTTTCTAAAATCTTAAATTCGAAGTGCCTTTTAAGATATTGGGGAGTTACGTGATTTTCTCTTTTTTTGATGGTGCTAGCTAAATAGTCCGATAAATGAATGTGTAAATCATGATAGGAATAACATAAAATTCATGGGAGGAAATTTTTATTTTATACTAATACTGGCGTTTTTTTTTTGTGGCTAAACAATATAAAGGTACGTACAGACATGCAACAGAACACCGTAACGTAACCTCACCGCGTATCGAGTCTGGACGGCACTCTGCAATATCGTAACAGCACACTAATAGCGCAACACCGTAACATCGCAGCGTCCCATCAGTTGTCGGTCTTTCGGCGTCGCATCAAAGAAATGTTCGCGCTGACGTTGCACTATAAATTTGCATGTGTGGACGTGTCTGCGAACCATATAGCGTTCGTTTCGTTTTCGTCGTTCACCACTAAAATAATTAATATCTGGGACGCCTATATGTTACGCGTTGATGTTTCGCGGCGATGTTCTGTTGCACCTAAATTAAATAGAAAACCTCATCGCATCGTAACTACGTCGCGCAACAGAATATGTTGCGTGGTGGAGTTACGTTACACTGTTCTGTTGCATGTCTGTACGCACCTTATCAAACAAATGAGCAAAGTACATACAAGAAAAAATCATTTAATGAAACCTATATGAACTTTTAATAAAGAAGTTTAGTACATAATTTTTGGCGAGTTTGAAACATTACAATAATTTTTGACGGATGATGTCCAAGTACTAGGACCAACTCTTCTTTAAAACTTATTTAACTTCGAACAACAAATGGCGTTAGCGTGATGTAAATTAATATTGTAGTGCCTATAGTACAGAATCGCTACAAAATATATTTGTTTTCAGAAGTGAAGTATAAAGTAAATAAACATGCCAATTAACCAACAAAAAATAAATGCTAACCAATCGTATAACGTAAAATAAATCGCTTGTCTTGCAACAAGTATGGATACTGTAGTTGTAGTACTAGCAAAGTATATGAAAATAATTAGTAATAACTACGTCAATTAATAGAAAATCTGAGGCCTGTATGGAATGTTAGAAAGAGATGTGATGATGGTTTTTGTACCATTTAGTTATTGGTCTCTATTAATCATAGAAATGCTTTACGACTATCAATGATATGGTTTTCTACATTTGAAAACATATCACTGTATGTTTGTTCAAGAAGGGGTGTAGATTTACAGAAGATAACACAAAATATCTCATATTTAAGCATGCGTGAATACATGCGGAGAGCGGAAAAAGCTCAAGTACTTTTGGGAAGCTTTATTTAGCGAGATTGCGACCGATACCATTCCGACGGGGATATTAATATAATAAGAAATAAATCGATAGATTTGCAAACATGCTCAAATAGTTTTTGAACATTTGATTACCGCAACAATCTTACCAACACCTTTAAAGTGGGATTTCTTATTGAGTAACATCAACCTACATCCAATTAATAGAACCGAGGGCCTACTTAGGGACTACCACGGTATACAAGAGACTCTGGAGCGATCCGAACATGAACTCATTCTATTTTTCGACCAAACACTTCGCCCATAAAGAGAGTCATCAATCTGGCAAGCTGCTTATAAATATGGAGTTAATTTTAATTGTCTGATCGTTGAAAAACTCCAAGAGCAGCGATGGTTTGGGTTGGTTTGGATCAGTTGTACTATCTGCACAGGGAACTGGGGGCCAAGTTGGATAAATCCCTCCCTGCTCATAGCAGGTGAGCAGATTCAATTTATAAATGGGATAAAGCACAGTTTACATAATGTGATTGCCGCGCTCCAAAACAGATTATCAACCATGTGAGAGCTATTCTAAAAAGTAGTTGAAGCGACTTCGTGGAAGTCAAGGCCCTGACATTAGAATGAATTAGAAACCAAATAATTAATATTTAGTAGCTAGTCTTCACATAGTTTTCTGTCGTATGCGCCTTTTATGCTACCTGTAGTTTTGTACAAAACTACACGCGAGCCATATGAATAAATAAACGCAATGTTCATTTGCATTGAAGAATATGCGCGAAAATCAGATATACGTTTTTTTTTAATGAGACAATAGGGAAATTGAGTCAAAAGTTTGGAGTTTTTACCATCTTCACTGAAAAATTCATTTTCTCTTTAGGAAAAGCCTTTCCCTTCAACAGATAACTTGACGTTTCTACGCTGAAAATATTATTTTGCTCCTAAATCACACTAATCTCTGTTAGGTTGCTAATGGTTCAGTGGCGCAAATAAGATAAAGTAAACCACTGCGGAAAACACCCAATATATCGCAGTGAAATTTATATTATGCCTCCCTCAACAAATTCTTTTGCATTTCAAAAACAACCATTGCGACTCTCCACGTCTCTATATAAAACGAATTTCTCCATCATTTTTCTATAGCGTCGATTTTTCACCCCAAACCTTTCCACGCTACATGGAAAATTATTTCCCCGGATTTTCCGAGGGTGTTGAAATTCATATCGCAGTCATCTCATTACGACTTTCAATTTGTTTTATTTTTATGGACGAGACTTGAATTTTAACGCTTTAGAGTATGTCGGGGATGATATGGACGAAAGAAATGACTTCATGCGGCTTATTAAGCATAAAAATGCATGACCTGTAAGGGTAGAAAGTGTGGAAAATTGGTGAAATGCTGTCGAGAGAGAAAGCTAAATCGATGCCAATTTGGAGGGGATTGTCGATGCGTTTTAATAGAAGAGGAGCAAGGATAAGAGCTTCCGTTCAGTCAGAAATTACGGTATTGTGTGATAAAATCATGTGTGGCAGTTTCGATAAAACTATGGCTGTTTTTAGAAGTTAGAAAAACATGACTCCAAAAATAGAATAGTTAAACAGATCGCACAGAATACTTATAGTTCAGTCAATAAAGGGGGTGAAGAGTGCGTGAGCAGGGACCTAAGCGATTTCTTTAGAAACTTGTTCTGGGTACTTAGGGAGTAAACATACTAAAAGTCCTGACGTATAGGTGGGGAGCTGGGAGAAGGGGAGTACAAGGAAGGTGCCATTTTTGAGTTTTTTTGCTTATATCCCAAAAACGGTGTATCGTACGGAACTTTTTTCTTATAGAACATGAAAGCGTATGAAATTCTCTACAGCCTTCATTCCATATACCTTTTTCGAATTCGCAAACGTTTGCGAGCTACACGCTCGGGAAGAGAAAAAATTAAAAAAACATAAAACTACCTCACATTTTTCATCAAACATTCCTTCATATAGTTTAAACCATTCATCTGATGAAAAAAGCCCCTTTTAAAAAGTTGTAGAGAATTTAATTCCCTTTAAGAATATATGTACATATACCAATATATCTTCAACGGGTCAACAGTTACATCAATTGTAAAATTTTTCGTAAAATTTCCTTTTTCAGAAGCTGTTTTTGTTATTCCTGAGCCACAATTCTCGCTTGTGTGTATCGTCCAATAATATGTATTGCTACACATGAAATCGGGATATTAAATGCAGTGAACGAAAATCTTGTAGCATGAAAAATAACAAAATTTATTTTGAAGATAATAAAAATAGGACATTTATATCATAAAATGTATAATAATAATGTAATGTCATATCAACTGTCTCAGATGAACATAGTAGTGAACGGAGGATTCCTGCTGCATAGAATAATTTGGCAAAAAGATGCCTCCGTTGCCACCATTTGTGATGGATATATCACCTACGTCAACCACCACTATCCTGGAATCAGTCGCACTCTGGTATTTGATGGGCACTCGAACTCAGCCAACAGTATGAAATCACAAGAACAGAGGAGACGATACAGACTGAGGAGGTCGGGTGAGATCAATTTAACATGGATCACATCGATACCTGTGAAACAAGAATATTTGTCCAATCCTACTTCCTTACAACAGAAAAAGCTTCAGGAGTATGGGATACAGACTCTGCAGGCCACCGATGATGCTGATGTACTTATCGTAAAGACTGCTGTGGATTACTCCACTTACAGTTCTGTGGCTGTTGTTGGTGAGGATGTAGACCTCGCTGTTCTTTTGATATCTTCCCCTCCTCTCACCCAAGACATGCTGCTGTTAAAGCCCGGCCGAGGGAAAAGTAAAACAATGGGACTGTCCACCCAAGAGATGCAGCAGCATGGATTTGAGCACATCCTGTTCTTACTTTCGTTTACCGGCTGTGACACAGCATCTTCAACTTTAAGGAAAAGCAAGATGGGCTTCTCAAAATTGTACTTAAAGCCAAAAACCATCAAGAAAGCGGCAGTTACGTTTTACAACCCCTCTTCCACTCGCGGCGACGTTGAAGAGGCTGGGAAGATGTGCTTCCTCAAATTAATGATATGGGGCACCAGCAAGTCAACCTCAGTCAACCAGTACCGCTTCCAGTCGTTCATTAGGTCAGTGGCGGATATTAAGCCTGACATCATCTCCCTCCCAGCAACTGAGAACGCAGCTAAGGAGCATTCACGGCACACCTTTCACCAAGTGCAGCAGCGGCTCGGAAATGAGTTGCCCCTCAAGAGTAGGGTTGGAAACACTTAGGAGACACCCTGGTGCCAATTGCAACAGAACATCCACCAGCATCGGAGTTACTGAAAACGATATTTTGCCACTGTACCAAGGATTGTGTTAGTGGCAAATGTGGATGTCGGAAAGCAATGCTGAACTGTTCTGCAGCGTGCCTCCACTGCCAAGGGAATTGCCTTAACGGAGTGCCTATTTACGACGAGGAGGACGATGAAGGCGACGTAGAGCCCCTCCAGTAAGAACCAGCCACAACTGAGGCCGAAAATGGCGTAGATGAAGAATCCTTGCCAGGACCCTCACTGCCGATGAGAATGAAAACTTGAATATATTACTTACCTTAAAATGTGTCTTATTTTTATTATCTCTAAAATAGCATTTGCTAATTTTCATTTAACAAGACTTTCGTTCACTGCATTTAATATGCCGATTTCATGTGTAGCAACACGTATTATTGGACGATACACAAGCGATATTAAAATTTGAGGCTCAGGATTAACAAAAACAGCTTCTTCCGAAAGAGAAGAAATTTTACGAAAAATTTAACAATTGATATAACTTTTGACCGGTTGGAGATATAGTGGCATATGTATATCCTGAAAGGGAATTAAATTATCTGCAACTTTCTAAAACAAAGCTTTTGGCCGTAGATGAATAGTGAAGGAATGTTTGATGAAAAATGTGAGATAGTTTTATTATTTTTTTTAATTTTCACTTTTCCCGAGCGTGTAGCTCGCAAACGGTTGCGAATTCGAAAAAGGTATATGGAATGAACGTTGTAGAGAATTTCATATGCTTTCATGTTATATAAGAAAAAATTTCCGTTTTTGAGATATAAGCAAAAAAGTCAAAAATGGAAGCTTCCTTGTGCTTCCCCCTCCCGGCTTCCCACCTAGACGTCAGGACTTTTAGTATGTTTACTCCCTAAGTACCCAGAACAAGTTCCTGAAGAAATCGCTTAGGTCCCTGCTCACGCACTCTACACCCCCTTTTGGGTCATTCGTTGATTGGCCTATTAGTAAAACGCTCGAGGATTGTTTATAAACTTTGTGAGCGATAGCGTATTATAGGGTATAGAGAGGATAGATGGACCACATGTTGAAAATATTTCGACAGAAACTTTATTACAGCATGTATACACCTATATTTATGAAAACATAAAATGTAATGCCTGTTCAGGATAATACCGAAAGAAACATCTAAAATATTTATAGGTAAATAAAAAAAATATACTATAAATTAAAAAGGCTTACACTGCACTGTGCCGACTCTCCTCTAGGTGCTAGGGTAGATGGACCACCTCATTATGACTTTTTCTTTGTAACGTTTAGGCCACATGCTTGGCATACTGATTCAAAGTTTGAACAATTTTCATGAAACCATCGCTGGCATATAACAGATTTGATCCAGTCTTCTATTTTCTTAGTTTTTCTGTAGTCTTCCCTGCAACCAACGCACTCATTTTCGTTTAATTCGGGATCTTCGTCTGAATCTGAAGGAGAAACTGTATACCTCGTTTTTTTTTTAATTGTTTTATTTTTGCTTGAGCACTTTGTTTTATTTTTGCTTGGGCACTTTGTTTTCTTTTTGCTTGGATACTTTTTTTCTTGCAGCTATCGGAAGATAACACTCCAGTTAATTGACGTCGCACCTTTCTTACGGCTAGGGTAAGTTCTGGAACAGGAGAAATTTTATCTAAAATTTGTCCAGGTATCAGATTCGTAGTAGTAATAAGTGGAGTCTTCTCTCGCAAATTTTGTAACCCAGACGGACCAGGTTGTGGTGATAAAGGCCTTTCAATATTTTCTAAATTTGGCCTTTCAATAGTTTCTAAATTTGTATCAGGTGGGCCACCTGAGTCTAAGTCTCTAACGAGAAAAGCGTGTTCCGCAATTATGTTTGAATTAAAGGGCATTAGACCCGTGACACGAAAACTTGATAACGCATTTTGCACTGTTGCGGATTTGCCCCAGCTCTCACTCAATAATTTTCCAAAATTCAGACGACTTAGTTTTCGGTCTTTGTGATGTTTTACAAAATACCTGCAAGCTTCATAATATTGCCCTTTTAGAGATTTGAAAAAAACATTTATCCAGCGGTTGTAAAACGTGAGTGGTATGAGGTGGTAAACAAAAAAGTATAATGTTATGTTCTTCTGCAAACTGAAGTGTTTCAAGATTCGAGGTGTGTGAAGAATGACCGTCTAGTACTAATAGCACCGTTCCATTAAGCTTTTAAGAAAAAATGATTTTTTGGCCAATCTAATAGAATTTCGGAATTGACGTAAGCTGATTTTTTACACATTTTTATGCGTGAAACAGGTGACAGACCATCGTTCCTTTCCTCTTTTTTATTTTTGCTTCTCATAATACAATAGGGAAATAAATATCCACGCTCAGCATTAATACAAGCAAGGACCGATATTGTTTCACCATTTTCTCCTGGAATAATACTTGAAACGCATTTAGATCCCTTTTGGGCAAGTGCTTGACTAGCTCGGGTGTTTAGTTGAAGTCTAGTCTCATCACAATTAAAAATGTTACCGGACTTGTCAAAAAGTGAATTTTCTGATAACACTCTTTCCAAGTTCTCAAAATAGGACTGCACTACAGGCCTAGATATTGCCATGGCTCTAGCGATGGAAACATTTTCAGCTTTTTGCATAACAATATCAGGCCTTCTCCTCAGGAACAACTCTAACCATTTTTGGCCAGCCTTGCCTAAAATTAAAAACAAAGATACCTAACAATTTTTTATTAAATATTTCTAGTCATTAATTTCAAACCTTTACATACGCTAAATTTGTTTACGACTCCCATTTGCTCTGCCATGTGGTAAGCCATTTCCCTTACTTCTTGTCGCGTTGGACAGAAACCATTTTTTGAAGCTTTAAAATATGATTGGCAATTTTTGCGTCAGCATTTGCGCCAAGGGCTGAGTCCGGCCCTAGTCTATTTAATTTTTGTCAATTGTTAAATTTTAGTCTTCTCTTTAAGGTAGTCTATGGTACTGAAAAATGTTTGGCTGCTTGATTTACGCCCATATTACCATATTACCTTCTAAAATCATTTGAGGACCATAATCCTCTTGGAGGCGCATCATTCTTACGTTCAAAAATATTAGGCATTGCCTGAAAGCAAAAAACGTTTTTAAAAACATAGTTCATCTATCCTTCCTATGGCTGGACCATCTCTCCTTTTTTGGGAAGACAGATGGACCACTTAAAAAGGACCATTTGCATGCATTCCACTGCGTAATTTTTAGGTTAGGTGTAAAGAGGAAGTACATTTTACTTAATATATTGCAAAACTACAAGATTTTACTTACGATATTTATTATAAGTTACTTCTATCATAAATATTTGCACGAAAATTTTTCAAGCTGTTGGATTTAAAAATATTTATTGTTTCACATGTAACGAGACGAAGCGAATCACAGACACGTTGCTCTAGACAGGCAGGTGGTAAATAGCGGGAATACGCTCGGCTAGCCTCGGCGTTGTTATATCAACCACAATACACGTAGTGGTCCGTCACTCCTCGTGGTCCATCTCTCATCCTCTTACCCTAATGTAAATGTTTATGTTTTTTACGGATCCCTTCTTAAATGAACCTATTTGAAAACATTTATTACAAATGCTAACAAATGACTAGCATCATTGAAGAACATACGACGTATATTCTTCTATACCCTAAAAAAGGTTTCTCGGGTCTGGTTGGAGGAGCCATAGAGACGAAATTTGATTTTCGCCCTTGGGAAGAGTGCAATAATTTTGTATAGGATCTTGAAAGGTGGTTTGATTCTGACTGTATCTGACAAGCTTCTACAGACTTGATAGAAAAAAATGTGTAATCACATTTACGCTAAATAAACACCCAACAATACATTGGAGCTTAAAATCCTTGGAACTGAAACCGTTTGTTTAAAGACTCTGTACTATAGATCACATATTAGAATAACTAATGCTTACTAAGTTAGTAAGATATTAAATAAATTAAGCCAAGCATTTTTAATGAATTATGACAATGCATGCAAGAAATACGCAAAACATAACAGAGCCCGGATAAAAATCAATGAAATGTATTTTACCTAAAATATACTTCCCAGCAGTCTTTAATGGAATTGCAATGCTCTTAATAAAATTTCTGTTTGGGTTCATTTTCGCTATCGTATATAAGTAAACAAACTATCAAATTCAATTTAAAATTATCTTTTTAATTAAAGTGAAACCCGAACTCACTAAAGAACATGGAACTATACTTTTATTAAGCATAAAAAAGGAAAAAACGTTTCTAGTTGATTTTAAAGTTTAAAGTTAATATCGGTGGTTCCAATTTAACATAAACTCGTACGGGGCAGAACGGTAGATCATTTGTTTTTCACTGTTGAAGTTATGTATGGACTCTATTCAATAGCACCTCTACAAAGGGCTAAGCGTTTACAAAATTTTAGCTCTTGACGTATTGCATTTAGGCCTTTGCCAGTTTGAGCGAAGATGTGGGTGGCGGTCTTGTGGATGGAAAGGTAATCACGATCGAGGCGGACTACTACGATAGTGGTGAATATTAGGATGCCCGTATATAAAGAATATATCATTTACATTACAACTTCTCCAATATTGTAAAAAAAAACATATTTTCATAAGGTGTTCTTTCCACTTTCTATAATGTGGTATTTCGTAATTTATTTATTTAATTCTTTAAAAGTAAATAAGCACCTTCGTTTTAAATTTCTGCATTATTACTAACCATCTCTCTAAATACTTACATACGTACATGTGTATTAGATACATTATTAATAATCTATATCTATAACTATAAAATATACTCCTTTACATACACATTTAAAATCATAATTTGCCGATCTGAATAATTGGTACTAGCACTGGTCTCAAAAACCAGCCAATTATATTAGAAACTCTACTGCAATTTCAATTTCCTTATACAGCCAGCAACCGGACAAACAAAACAAGCGATTAGTATACGAATTTGCCAAAGTTAATGAATGCCGCCATATGAAATGAATGTTATTTTGTTGCATTTTTGTGAAACCGGAACTATTTATGTGCTTTTAAGTGCGTGAAACTTGTACCTAATATTTGGACGTATATTTAGGTATACAATTTATATTGTTAGGCGTTTTCTTATATACGTAAAGCTATATATTTCGAAAAACCTGTTGCTTTTACCGTTTGTATACATTGTATACAACAACATTGAACAGCATTGCATGCTATTATACCTACTAAACTACATATTTTTTATTATTTTAAGTAATAATAGTTAACAGAATGTGTGGAATAGTTCAGTATATGTATTTATGTGTAATACATTTTTTTGCAGTAGTATAAAAATATATTAGACATAAATACATATCCTAAATTTTGGCGCAGGTGTAGGGGAGTTCGGAGCATGGATTTAATACTACACCTAATATTAAACCAAAATTCAAACATAACTTTTGGGATTTGTCAAGAAGTCTGTTATATAGCTAGCATTCATTAAAATAAGTTAATTATTCATAATTTTCATAAATATTAGTGCATGTATCCCCTTATATGATTAAAATTTTACGGCCTAAATCGATGGCGTCTCATCGAATGTGTCATCCAAAAGCATGGGTCTTGGTACCATGCTTTTATTTTTAATTTGCTCTATTTTAATCTAAATTATGTGAATCATTTTCTCAAAATGTGACGTACAATGTGTGATATTTAATTGTGACCATTGTCGATTTTTGCTGTGTGTTTGATCCATGGATATGTCCTTTGTCTACAGACAAGTAACACTGATGATGGCTACGGCCAAAAGCGCTCTGTTACGCTATTTATAGAAATCCCTTTGGATTAAAATTTGCATGATATACAAAGATTGTTTCATTACTCTTCTTAGAGGCTAGAAAACTAGACCAGGAACTAGGCAACACAACGCCAAATCTACCGAAAGGAAGCGAGAGTTCCCTAATAAAGGTACCTAAACAAATCGATATTCGGAAAAATATTTCGCGTTACTCGTCGCAAATTTCGTGAAATTATACCCGATTATTTTAATAAGCTACGAGCCTGTTTCGGCCAGTTAAAATTGTTAAAAGTATCGACTAGCAAGAGTAAAGCAAGCTGAATCTTAGATCTTGATTTACGAGAATAAAATAAGTTAAATTTTAAATTTCGACTTATTAATTAGAGTAAAGAAAATTACCTTAACTAGCAAAAAAAAGAATCTAATTAAAGCTTAATTCTTGAGCAAATAAAATTACGGTTTGGCGTATTTTCGTCAAGGTTATAAATTTAAGTTAAATCTCGGGTTTATTAACCAGAGTGATGAATAATACGGTTAGGCGTTAATATTTAAAGATAGAAAGGAGAGAAAAGGGTAGAGACAAGTACTAATAATAAAGATAAAGTAGCTCCTATTCAGTTGGTGGCTTCTCGGCTATTTTCCAGGTGGAAAGGAAAAAAACATATACTTTCTCCGACGATAAAGGTCTCTATCGGTGTCCTGAACGAGTCACAATCCAGAGACCAGACTGGCGTGGCCTAATGACCGAGGTATAAGGGCTAGTAAACGAAACTCTGTCGGTTGAAGTACCCCGACGGCCGAAGTACCTCTACGGTCTAAGTACCCCTACGGTCGAACCCTGCAGAACATCAAAATATTTAAGGTTCTGCACATTTAAACTCAGATAAAAAACATATATATCAAGAGAAAACAGTGAAAAAAAGAAATTACCTGTAAAGGGTTGCTACACGACTAGCTCGTTGGAACGCACAGGTAGGTCATGGACGGACAAAGAGCTTCTGTAAAGAATTAATGCGCAATTAAAATCCACTCACGGCGTCCCAAAATGGCAGCATTCGTCGTAGAGAGATCAAAAAACAAATTCATTCACCTACCTAAAGCAGCATCAAATCCCAGTTACTGAGCGAGTTCCAGGCATTAACGAATAAATCTAAACAACGTAAGCAAAATAACGCCTAAGACTTTAGAAATTAGTCGGTCGGCACAATCCCATGAGGAAAAACAAAAAAATCTTCCAACACGGCCACACTGCTTTAAACGGCAAGTCAATGTAGAGTGATTTCCTTGAAAGCTCTCCGGAAGCAGACGCTCTCTTCCAATATTCCCACTACAACGACGCCTGGCCAGTATAGTCACCCGTCACGTAGCCACGAGCTGCCATAGCCAATAATTTATCTAAAGCGATTTCGAAAGGAAAACGCAGGACTTTGATGTACCAAAGCCTACCTTAATTAATCACTCGACCTAGCCCAAAGAAAATAGCCATTCGAAGGTAAATCACAATTTCCGCAACGTGAACACAAAAAAGAAAATCCCTAAACGGCAACGCGCCTTCGGGAGTTGGTACGAGCGCTACCACAAATGGCTACAGAAAACTATTCTAAAGCTAACCCAGACGATCCTAGTTTTGAATTTCCGGCAGAAGGCAACTGCAATTCACTTTCAGCACTTTATTCACCGGCCGGTAGAGGTCATTACAATTTCGTCGTCCGGATCGACAGTTCGATCTCTGCCACACAAATAAGCTGCACCATTTTGCCAAGAAAAGCCCATAATATATATAATCCGTACGTGACTGCAAGGAGCAACCATCCATTTTGGCGTGGTCCGCCATTTATTCAAGAGAATCTCTTACTTAAACCTTCAAACTTAACTTGGTGCAAAAGGAAAGCTGGTACGTGACTATTTAACTTACCAAATTCAAACTTAATAAGAACTCAGGCGGTATAGGTCCGGAGCGAAATGTCAATATAGCTTCCCAAATAATGGAGCTTTGCAAGGATGCAAATTAAAATATTGAAAATTCGAACACGCCATGGGTTTATTTTGATCAAGCTTATATGGAAAATAAAATTATAGTGGAATATTCTTGGTGATCTATGTACTATGATTCAACTACATTGATGCCCTGGAATCTCTCCTGTGACGTAACTGGATGATGTCCTGGTTAAATAGCTGAATGTGATGCCAGGGACACTAAAACATGAAAAACCAGCACTAGGGAGTTAAAAAGTTTACCAAGAATGTCAACTTTTCTGCTTGAATTTGGCGGGGGAGCCAACCATTTTTAAACGATTTTTGAGAATAAACAGGGAAGTAGACATAATTATCAGCACAATACGATCCTTTACAGTTTTACGCCACTATGCTATATTAGCGGCTTCTGATCGGTGGGTTAACGTCATTTTAGAGTACTGTTAACTTTTTACGCATAGCCCTCCGCTCGCCTCGCTCGCTCCAGGGCGCAACCAGATAAAACTAACTGAAACTAACCCCGATTTACAAAAAAACACACATAACCTCAAAAAAATAAAAAAACATGTCTTGCCCCCGACGTGAATTGAACGCGGATCGGCTACCTGACCTCTGGACTAACTAGACCTGGTGGAATAAGCTGACTGGACCGCAGATAAAGTGAAAGTGACGTTAATCCACTAGTCAGGAGCGGCTAATATAGCATAGTGGCGTATGACTGTAAAGGAACTTAGAATGCTAATCATCACACTCTATTACGGTGGTAAATACTAAAAGACGCAAAAAATCAATTAACATATTCCTTCGCCAATTTGAGCAGAATTTCTGTTCAGAATTTTTCATTGTACAGTTCTATTTTAGAGCAATTTATGTACAGAATTAATAATGAATTCATAATGAACTACCCAATTGAAGGTAGTTAAATATAAATAAGGTAGAGAATGAAAGCTATTTTAATCAATATACAAAAGCAAATGTGTCTTGTTCCTGCAAAGCGAAAGTAATTTAAAAAAAAATAAAAGAAAAGTAAATGTAAATACGTATTGTAAGAATACCGAACCAAGATTACCTTTAATAAAATCATGTAATATAAATGATAGGTGGCGGTCCTTGGAAAAAATATATAATATCTCCTATATTTGTCGAATATTTCAATTATTCACTCCTCTAAATATCTCTCCTCATCTAGATTTTTATTATTATTATTATTATGATTGTGAACTCTTGGCACTAGCCGGATCTTGCGGTATTTAAGTCTGAGCGAGAAAGCACTTCAGCTCCTCTCGTTCAGTTTAAAAATTTTCGAATTATATGGCAGGTTTGTAGGAGCACAGCTCTCTGCCCCACTTTACAGATGGAATGTGGTAATTCTAGTTCGGTGAGATTTCGTAGAAAATCGTTGAAGACAATTCCCTCCAACGAGATTACGAAGGGTAGGATGGTTACCTTTCGCAACTTCCATAGGTGCTTTAACTCAAACGATAGGTTTTCGTATTTTGTCGTCTTTTCCCGGATCACTCTACTGATGTTGTGCGATAGAGGCACTGATATATCAATGATAACAGCAGTTTTTCCAGCCTTATTTATTCTGATAATATCAGGTCTATTAAAGTCAATAGTTCGGTCGGTGGTGATGGGTCGGTCCCAATACAAAACTGCTTCCGCGGACTCAAGTACAGGTGATGGGGTATATTTATAATATGGAGGTGTTGTTTCGTCTAGTAGCTTATGTTTAATGGCTAGTTATTGGTGGATTATCTTAGCGAGCTGGTTATGTCGTCCCAGGTATGCGTTGTCTGCCAATACAGGGCATCCTGCCATAATATGTTCGATGGTTTCACCCACAGCAAAACATTTTCTGCATTTGTCGACGACATCTTGTTTTAGCACATTCTTCTCATAGTTCTTCGTTCTAATCACCCTGTCTTGTATAGCAATCATGAACCCTTCTGTTTCTGGAAAGAGCTGCCCCTCCTCCAGCCATCGCAAGGAAGACTGTTTATCTACCCCTTCCATTTTTAGAAGTTTAGGGTATCTACCATGCATCGCTCCTTCGGACCAATTGTTGATGCGATCCTCATTAGTTCTAATTTCTAAAAGACGATCTCGCTGGCTTAAATTCAGAACTGTGTATCTGTCATCTTTTGCCACTATCGATCTCATTATTACTCCATTGGAGGTGCGGAACCGTTGCCTCATGTCATTTTCCAGTCTTAGGCATAGGTTTTTTATGTTGATGAGGCCTCTTCCCCCCTCTCGCCGGGGCAGATACAATCTATCCACTGATGAGTTAGTATGCATGTTTCTAAATTTCCCTAGCTGCCTTCGTGTAAGTCTGTCTAAGTCATCCAGATCAGTACTCGACCACTTTATTATGCCGAAAGAGTACGCTAATACCGGCACTGCCCAACTGTTTACAGCTTCGATGAGGTTCCTACTAGTGAGCTTGGAGTTTAAGAGTTTTGTGAGTCTACCGGTATATTTTTTCTTAAATTCCTCTTTAATTGCCCTGTGATCAATTGTCTGGTTTTGAGGGATTCCCAGATATCGATAGGTTTCCTCCGGGGGGAGTTCCGTGATGTTACACACTATTTCCTGCCGTACCTCGATTTTTCCCTTTTTGATGTTGACTGTGGAGCACTTATCTAGCCCAAATGACATCCGTATATCCTTGCTAAATGTTTCCACAATTTTTATCAAGGACTTAAGTTTGTATGGTGTTCCCGCATATAATTTTAGGTCATCCATATATAACAGGTGTGTTAAACTATGGTGATCCCTCGCACTGATCTTATAGCCCGCTCTTGTATCGTTAAAGAGCTTCGACATGGGGTTTAGTGCTAAGCAAAACCATAATGGCGACAGGGAGTCTCCCTGAAATATGCCCTTTTTAATTTGAACTGCTCCGATGTTTTATTATATACATGGATGTTAGTGCTCCATTTGCCCATTAGATGTTGTAGTAATTTTCTTACACGTGGGCATATCTTATATATTTCTAAAACTTTCATCAGCCAGTCATGCGGTTCGGAATCAAACGCTTTACTGTAGTCTATATAGCAGACATTGAGATTTCATTTATGTGTCTGAGCTTGTTTTAGTACAACAGCGTCTATTGTTAGCTGCTCCTTACATCCGAGTGCAGCTCTGGTGCAGCCTTTTTGTTCTTCTTCAAGTATGTTGTTGGCGGTGCAATGTTGATAAATCTTTTCAGTTACGACGGAGGTAAAAATTTTGTACACGACAGACAAGCATGTGATTGGCCTGTAGTTCCTAGGCTCACCTTGATCACATTTTTTGTAAAGCAGGAATGTGTTGCCTTTGGAAAGAAATTCCGGAAAATCCAGAGGATTTTCTAATACTTCGGTGAAGCAGCGAGCCAGGCTTTTATGAGCTGCTGGAAAGTGTTTCAACCAGAAATTTTGAAGTATATCAGGGCCGGGGGCTTTCCAGTTTTGAGTCTTGTTAACTGCCGCGGCACCGTCTGCCTGCGTGAAGACTTCCACCGACATTTCGGGGACGTTCGATGTTTGCTCTTCAATTGTATTTATCCATTCAGCTTCCTCGTTAAAACCTGTTGATCGAGCCCAGATCGATGACCAAAATGTCTTGAAAGTATCGTTGTCAATTTCATGGTCACTTTGTTCGCTCTGTCGCTGGTTTTCTAAGGAGCTAAAGAATTTCCTTCAATTTCTAAAAAACGCTCCGTTTTGCTGTTTCCTTTTTGATGTTTCGTTATACCTTGCCAGTCTCGCTCCTTTCGCTTTGGCTTTTTGTCGAAGCCGATCTTGCAGTTCCCGAAGCTGCTCAGCATAGTTAGGTTGATTTTGATGTATGCCGGCTTTTATCGCGATTTCCTTTGTCTTAAAATACACCTTTCTTGATGGGTTGCCTCTTAAGTATTCTGAAAGCAAATCAGCCTTGCCTCTCAGCTCGTTCACGCTATTTTCCAGCCGCTTTTTTCAAGCTGGGGAATTGATCGCCCTATTGTGACTTTTATTTTTTGGGTCGAAAGTGTTTTGTCCATTAAGTTCAATCACTGTGACGGCAGCAGAGTAAAGGGCAAGGTGTATTTCGGCTGAGGTCCTATTTGATGTTAAATAGCTTTCGAGGATTTTGTTGACTTTCGTTATTGTACTTGTGGCTTTACGGATATTAGTCAGAACTGGTTAATGGGCCTGTTAAACGGATCTACGCTTTCGTAAAAGCCCAATTTACTTTGAAATTTTTCGGCTATAACTGGGTCAATGCTAGATGCAACGGCCTCATTTGGCTCTTGTGATCCTGGGGGGTTATTATCCCTTTCTAGCTGGTTTACTACGTTATCATCAGCTTGCCCGTACGTTTGTTGTTGGTGCAGCATACTACCGACTTCCCTTTTTAAGTTTTGAAGTTCGGTGTGTGTTAAATACTGCTTGTGGATAATAACCCGTTTTCTATCTGCGTCGGCTCCAGACACGCCCTGGCGATCCCCAGGCAGCGGCACTTTTCCGAGGCTTCTCTGCTTCTCCATTTTCATTGGTGTTCTTTATCTTTGCGGTTAGGATTGAGGACGGAAAGAGAAAGAGAAAAGGTCCCTGCGGGATTCAGAAAGGATAAATATCGGTAAGGGTCAGGTTTTTATTAAGGTTTTTTGAGTTGATGGATTGAGGTAAACGGGACAGCGGACAGCTGGCGCTCCAGGCAGTACCGATTGCGCGTTTCGGTAGCACTCTAGCCCTGCTGGCTGCAGGGCCGTTGTGGCCAGGCTTAATATTATTATTATTATTATTATTATTATTATTATTATTATTATTATTATTATTGTTATTATTATTATTATTATTATTATTATTATTATTATTATTATTATT